>JACXGM010008585.1:0-21026 GCA_016801145.1 Umbra pygmaea | reverse complement strand
TGTGAGAAATAGTGTACTTTATTAATGTTGCAATGGACCCAACCAAAATCATACAAATACGTAACACAAATGAAATTTCACCAAAATCATGGTTCCATAATTATTTGCACTCCTTATTTAGTACTCGGTGCAACCACCTCTGACAAGGATAACAGCATGGAGTCTCTTCCTGTAAAGTTTGACAAGGTTAAGGAACACATTTGGAGGGATTTTGGACCATTCCTCTATGTAGATCCTTTCAAGATCCTTCACATTCTTAGGTTTGCGCTTATCAACTGCATTCTTCCACTCAGCCCACAGGTTTTCGATTGGATTGAGGTCCGCTGACTAAGATGGCCATGGCAGAACATTCATTTTGTTGTCACGGAACCATTTCTGTGTGGATCTTGAGGTATGTTTTGGGTCATTGTCTTGTTGGATAGTCCACCTACCGCCAAGTCCCAGCCTTCTGGCAGAGGCAACCAGATTGTCAGCCAAAATTGCCTAATACTTGGTGGAATTCAATTAATTATGCCATCAATCTTGAACAGTGCCCCGGACATCTGGAAATAAAACAGCCCCAAAACATTACTGAACCACCAACATACAGTATTTCCCCGTGGGTTTGAGGTGCCTCTCCTTGTATGCATTTCTCTTTTTCGACTCCATGGTTTTGGATGTCAAAGAGATATTGCATGCGTGTTACCTAATTTCTATACCCTAGTGGAACGGGAAGTGATGTAATGGCTCAATATGGTTCTTTTAGATTTAGATGAACTTAAATAAGTGGAATTTCATTCTTGGTTTAATTTTGGTAGATGTTATTTACAATAATCTTTAAGATTGATTGTGAAACCTTGATTTGGAGGACATATATTTTTGATTTTAATCAATTAATGATTTTGGTTTGTTCTTTCGACACAATAATAAAGTACAGTATTTCTCACATGTTGGTATTTTGAGTTTCTCTATAATTGTATTGTTTATATTTTTTAAAGTATTGTTTGTGCATTGCCAGTTAGGGGTGCAAGTCATTTTGGAGCCCACTGTATTACATACAACAGGTGAAAACATTGCAATAAACTAAAAAGCAGGAAAAACATTCAAATGAATTATTGTATATCAAAGTCCACTTTGTCTTTGTGTAGCACTGCAGCAGGTCATTGTTTAGGCCGGTGGTCTATGATGTCATGTTGAAGAGGTTGTCCTGCAAGCTCACTTTATCTATTTCTGCCCTTCAATCAGGCCGGCAGGGTCCAGTCGCGAGCCGTCCTCTGTAAGCCACTTTTCCAAGAGGCTTCCCTGTCATTTGTCCAATCCCAGGTCCTCATCACGCTGCATGAACCCAGTGTTCAGGGCTGTAGGAAAAATGTCAACATTATGTGCTCTCGCCATCACCTCAGGCGATTCACATGCAAGTAACTAGTGTGGTGTGCACACAGACAAACGTACACACCACCAATGCACATCCTGGTGTCAGTCATTCGGTTAGGCAACAGACCCTTTGGTTGGGCTAGCTAGCAGTAAGAGTGAAGGTGTGTTACACAGCTGAGTGACACCACAGCCCCTTGTGCTCAATTAGCCTCCAGTGCTTGAGTTACGCTGCACTAATTGTCAGCTGTTTGGTGGTGTGCACTGGCAGACTTAGACTGTGGGGGGGGTTCTTTGTTACCTTAGCGCCATCTTAGGCACAAGGCATCCCAACATCATGCTATATAATATCAAATATTCATGTGACATATCAGATTACTTGTTTTGAAGAACAGCCAAATAACACTCTCTTTAATGGTGCAGGTTCTCTGTCTTTGTCGTCTTTATCAGTTATCTCTGTCCCATCGTCTATCTCGCTCTCACTCCTCCATATCACTCTCCCTCCCTCCAGCTCCTGCCCCCCCATACACTCTGTCTTCTTAAAGCCCCATTTTGCTCTTACCAACATTCACTCAGGCCTGGGGGGGCAATGATGATACTATTTTAGATGTATGGTGAAGGGGGGGGGGCTGACAAATCAGACCACAGGCCTCGCAAACCGTTACATCACAACAAGACAGGAGAACGGTAACTGACCCGGGTCATTAATGAACGGAATACCACGTCACGCAAACCTACAAACGATGACGTCAGAGTCTCCCACAACGGTCTCATTTGCATTTGCCTACAGAAGTAAATATATATCACGACCGAGACACTGTTGTGTGTAGACTGGACGATTGTCATTGCGATGTTTGACGCCGCACACATAACGTGAAGATTGATTGGGAAGCACAAGGTTGCATTGATGTAATAACCCGGCGTAATCATGGAACAACATGTTAATCCTATCTCAGATGAGAAAGTAGAGGCCCGCGCAGCCAGCAACCAGCCCAGGCAGTGAACCCATTTCCTGTGGGGGCTGTGTTTGTGTCTCTGGCAGGGTATTTTAAACAGCAGTGACTACAGGAGGGTGGGGGGGTGAGGGCTGATGGATACAGCGCAGCACAGGGTGATGCTGCAGCAGAGCTGACATCGTCTTCCTCAGCCCCCACCTCCATCTTCCTTTCTCCACCAGAGTTATCACCATTGAAAACACACTCTCCTGAGCACGTACTTGCACGCACGCACACACACACACACACACAGTCAAACACATGCATGCAGGCACATGCTCACAGTTGTACACATATGTGAGCACACAGGAGAATTGTTCTCCCTTCAGCAAAACCACTGCACCCCCCCCCCACACACACAGCCCCTACACCCCTTAACACACACAAACACACACCCCATACACACATACACCGCACACTCACATGCACTCCCAGCTGTTACACATAGGAGAACATGATCATTCAAAGTGAGTGAGGCGTGCACACCCAGAGAAGGTGCTGCGGAAGCAAACAACAGGAAAACACACAGGGTTGATTTCAGTTCATGTACATAATCTACAGTAAGATGCCAGCAGGGCATGAGCAGTATACAACGCTGGGAATGGTACATTTGCTGAGCTCAGGAGGTTCAAATTGTCAGCGCGCATCACCTTCACCACTTATTTCAGACATTGTAACCGCATCAGTTTTGGATCAGAAAGGGATAAAGTATTTTCTCATTCCTTGCCATGCACGGATTATCTTCCTAATGATGGCTTCATATGAAAGGGAGGACACATGACATGAAGGGGAAATACAAAATAAATCGATAGTCATCTGTGTTTTGAACACAATGCTGGGCTGGCCTTGAGGGCTGCAGCTACACAGCCTGACATATTCTGATCTATTCACACCAATTGATCTGTTGAGCAACCACATCAGATCATTTTGCATCAGAAGAAATGGTTTATCACTACTGGCTTTGGTGTGTTAAAACAGTCTTGGGCTAGTTTTTCCTGTAAATGTAGACACTGTTGACTAGATAATTCAACACATTTACATAGCAAGACATGGGTAACCGTATGTAATGGAATTTTCACCACATTACGTAGGCAGAATCACAATGTGACTTTTTTATGTATTAAATCGCCGTTCTACCCGAACATTTCCAAGAATAGACCAATCGTTTACAATATTAAGTACTTGGAGAATGTTTAGTTCAGGGATAATATGCTAGGTTAGTGAGGTTATGGTTATGGTAAAGTGAGGGTAATGGTGCCTTCTGCAATGTTTGGCGATATTTAGAACTATTTAGGCATCTTGGTTCTAAGGAATGTGAATATAGGCGCCCTAGAGCTAAAACGGGTCCCCACTCGGGACTTAGTTTATACCTCTGAAGTGTCTAGGTTTGTATTTTTTCTCTTCTCCTGTGTTTAGAGGTTGTGCTTGCCCTGGAAACTCATTAGACATCATGTATAGCTCTGGTTTAATTGACAGCTCTGTCAATGGGACTTCCTCTACATTGACAAACCATACCTCATATATTTGTTGGGAATTCGCTGCCTGACGCTTGGTATGAGAATAACTGCCATTGCCTTAAGAACACGTCAGGTTTCACGCTAACTACAGTAAGACAATGATTCTACTTAAATTGTGCATATAATATAAACAATATACTACATATCAGGACTAAAATGGGGGGTCTAAAAATAGTTTTGCAATTACAAAAACCACGGACTGTATCTTTAAAGTTAGGATAAGGTTAAAGGACAATTCCAGTGCAAAATGAACCTACGGGTTATTAACACATGGGTACCGAGTCGACCGTTCTATGGGATATATTTTCATGCTAATCGAATGTGCCCAGTTTTAGTGCAAACTGATAATTACCTGATAACGCTAGTTGTGAGGGCATGGATGAAGTAAAAAGAAATCGCTATTTTATACCACTAACAAGGCTCAGCTGGCAATGCAAACTAAAATCGAACACAATTTGCTCACAGTTCAGATTTTGAATTTTTTTTGAATTTTCTGAACTTTAACACATTAGAATCAATGGCGCGATCACTTTCCAATGCCTCAAGATAGCAATACACCAAGAATTATACTAAACACACCTCCCCTTTAGACCAGCACTCCCATGGGCGCAAATATGGGCGCAGGTGCATTTGCTATTTAAACAACGCGGGCGCCTGACGGGAAAATGACACCTGCGTCGGTCTAAAACTAGCAAAGACACCTGCGTTCAGACTTTGCACTGCATTGCGCTGGGTGCAAGATAGGGCCCTGAAGCTGAAAAGAGGTCAGATATTTCACCAAAATAATGATCCAAATTGTACCTCAGTTTTAACCATAAAATATCTACAAGAAGGACAAAGGTTTTGGAAGGAATCCCACACTTGAATATTTTTTTTAAAAACAGTGGGGAGAGCTCAAACATGCAAGGAGACCCAAGAATATTTCTAAACTGGTATCTAAAAGGGAGATTGGGAAAGAAATCAAAAGTCAACAATTGAAAAACACAAAGCTGTCTACAGAAAATGTTTGGAAGCAGTTATATCTACCAAAAAAGGTATTACTAAGAACAATGTGATATTGTGTTCAAACTTTGCATCTGCCATGTTCATGTTGGTTTAATATTTTGAATCTACAAAAATTATTGTAAACGGTAATCTTAAACAGGTGTAGAACGGTGTGATTTTTAATTTAGTACAATACAGGTCAGGTCAAAATCTATTAATAGAAAGATTAACTGTAAGATACAGTAATTTAGGGAGACAAAACTTTAGCATACATATGTATTGTGTAAATTGATAATGAGGGGTATTGGTGTAAATTTGGTGCTATACATTCTAAAAGGTAAGCATCTGGATTAAAAACAGTGGTCCGAAGCAAAGCAAGGGTTATTGAATAATCCCAGAGCCTGCATCATTTCAAATCAGATGTTCTGACCCTGAGAAATGCAGTTGATCATAACTGCTCCCAGATTATTGTTGTAAATGTAAATGTGTTCTCACAATTTATAATTTTGTCATTCATCTGTGAATACAGGGGCATTCCCCTGGAGCAATGTACTGTAGGGTAAAGTACCTTGCTCAAAGACACAATGCCAATTGGGAATCGAAGCATCAACCTTCCAGCTACAAGTCTATCTTGCTAACTTGATTTATGAAGCATAACACTTATGAATAATCTGATAATAAATTTTGGGCCCTGTTGTCAGTAACGTTTCAACATCATTTTGTATAACACAATAATATGCGTTTGTTGGGCGGTTCAGCGAAAAGAAGAGGCGTGTTCCAGCGCAAACGTTCCCTGGTGCTATCTTGCAGTTTTCCGAAAACAATTCCGCCACTGACCAGGAAAAACCTGGTTAAGTGTCAGTGGCGTGTTATTCATATGCTATTTTAAGGGCGCATGCTTAACCATAATGTAGCGTGTGCACAACGCGCATACACTTTGCTCCTCTCATCTACACAAATGCAGCAGTTCTTTATTATTGCAATACGTAATTAGAAGGAAAAATATTACCAGACGAGGGAAGTCATTGTGGTGTCTGAAAATGTGAAAAAAATAGGTATACATCTAGTGTACACATTTACTCAAATTATTCAGAATGAATTATTTGCACTGATATACATCAACCTCAAGGGAACACATTCAATCAACATACAAGTCATTTGCAATGCTAATAGTAAAATCACCCATGTCTTTGCGAATTACGACTAATTTATGGCAACTTTGCCATGAGGAATCCCTCCTTGGATGGGTGGCTGTGAAGGGGACAACGGCTATATCCGTTAAAGACATGGTTAATGATGACACAATTTATGATGCCAGCAAGTGCGCGAAATGCTGTTTAATCGAAAACACACACAAACACACAGTGTAGCCTAATTGAACGAACATTTGGCACACTGAAAATGCGCGTCAGGTGTTTGGATAGACCAGGTACACTGTCGCAAAAACAGTGGGGTTGTTCTATCACTGGATGATGTAAAATCTAATTTGCATACTTTCCAGAGGGACTGGTCTTTTCCAGTGAATTGCAAAGTTAGACGCCAAGTCTGTTGCTTTCACCAAGTGTATATTTAGGCAAATGTTGTCATTAAAAATATCATGAATGTCAATGATTGAATAAGCCCTTACTTTGAAGACTTGTTTTACTTGTACACTTGTGTGCAAGTCTTGTTATGTTGGCATGCAAAGCAATGTGCAATTCCTTTTGGAATTCAGACAATACTAAGATATCTAACACTTGGAATTGGTTTTCCACTGCCATTTGTATTCACAATGCCTGTCCACTTTGGGAACATTTGTGAAAAATATTACCTAAGCTCTATACAGTATCAACAACCATTTCAGTGCCAACTGAGAAAATTGTTGAAAACCATTTATATGGTACAGAGAAAGTCTTTATTTGCTTGTAAAAAATGAAAGAATAAGACTGAATAAGACATAAAGACATTTTAGGAAAATGCCCACACAGCAAATTCACCAGACTCATACAGACAATAAACCAGTGTTAAGTAATAACACCACACAACGTAATCACTTAACACTAATAACACTGTGTAGTGTTAAACCATTTAATCATTTGGTTTAACCCTACCCAATGTTATCACTTAACATTGGTTCAGTGTCTATATGGTCCACACTGGCAATGTTAATTTTACACAGGAGAATTTGCTGTGCAGTGGCCTATTCAAAACAGAAAATGCAGGAGAACAAAGTAAAATGTTGTCTCAATCTGATTAATGTTATGTTAGTACTTGAATGTGACCAATGTAAGAAACAGACAGTAATATAATATGGTGCTTGCAATGCAGGAGACATCTGGCACAGAAAGGACATGTTTCCACCATCTTACAAGAAATTGGCAAAAATGCTTTCTTTCCGCATACTAATGTCTCCAAACACTTCTTAAAGAAGCCAAAAAGACCTATTTGGAGTAGAATTCTGCAGATGTAACACTCACAGAGAGCTCAACACAATTTAATCTTGTAAACAGCTAAAAGAACAAAAAACATCCAAAGTCAAAAGAAGATTTTCAGCAAATCCTGCAAGGAGTTTTCCCACAGACTTCTTTAAGAGTTACAGGAGCTTAGCAAAGCAAACATCTTGAGGTTCTAATGGCAGCCACATAAAAAACTATCAGTTTTTAAAGGCAGTTTTAGTAACCTTTGATTTAATTGATGTTTTTTATTTCAATGTTGTATTCTTTTTCTTTTTTGCACATATAAACACTTGCTTAGATTAATGACTTTTAACTTTTAAGAATCAACTGGAATTTACTGTATTATCAATGTACTGTATATTTCCAACGACTGATGTACTGTAGAAAGTAACCTACTGTATCTTTACAGTGCAACAGATCAAACTTCTTTCGCATGGGGAATTTCTGTTGCTCATTACTAAAAAAGTACAAATGTCAATGTGTCACTTCGACCCTAACTTAAATGGAAACAGTCTTTCTGCAGATTTAAGGGGTCTGTTTCACTAAAACACATCTATGGAGATACAGTAATACATTTGGAATTTTTATATGTTTTTTATCAGTAATTTTTCATTTTCATATTTCTAAAACATCAATGCCAAATAACACTCAAAATGGAAGTTGTATTGGTTTAAAATGTCCCTTTTCCCCCAATTTTTTTAATTTTATTTCTTCTAATGGTATCCAAGGACTGATTCAGAATGTGATTTCATAGTGCCTAAAATTTGAATACCAAAACGTATTGCCCCATTAGTGTTAAGAGAAACAGAATTTACCGGTACATGTTTGTTCCCTATGAAACATCACTTAAAGGAAGTCAGAATCACTTCCTCAAAACAGAGATTCATGTAAGACAACAAGAAATATAAAAAAACATGTTACTCCGAATAAGGATATAGTAACTTTTGACATTTTAGTGATTGAGCAGATGCTCTAGAGCAACTTACAGTGAATATAGGGGCATCCCCTGGAGCAACGTACATAATGGCATTTGGCACAGTCAGGAATCAAATCGTTTACCTTCCAACTACTTGTCTGATTCCCTAACCACTGAGCCATCTGACACCATAACCCCTGAGCCATCTGCCTCCCTAACCACTGAGCCATCTGACTCCCTAACCACTGAGCCATCTGACTCCCTAACCACTGAACCATCTGACTCCCTAAACACTGATCCATCTGATTCCCTAACCACTGAGCCATCTGACTCCCTAACCATTGAGCCATCTGACTCCCTAACCACTGAGCCATCTGACTCCCTAACTACTGAGCCATATGATGCCCCGATAGATAGCGGCGCACATCAATGAATGCAGTTGTTCCTCCTGTGTCAGTGGGCAAAAGGAAATCAACAACACTATGAAAAACCCTCAGGGCCAGCAAAAATATCTAAACTTCTCTAAATACTCAGCTTTGGACCAAACTATGACCAAACTTATCCTAGTACACTTTGTAGTCAATGTTGAAACAAGAATGTATGTTTCTGACATATATCGATGCCAAGTATGCCACGGTGAAGAAGAGAGTTCAAGACAGTTTACGATTCTTCAAAAACACATAAAGCATGCTGGGATATATGATAATGGTGGAACTCCCAATATATGTATTTACTGTATGCAACAATTACTTTTGCAAAGGGTAGTAGTCCTAAAACCAAATTTAACTTTTAAAGATTAACTTTGTATAAATAAACAATAATAATATCACCTTACATCTATGCAAAACACTATCAGGAAGAGGAATAACACTGGGAATAACACTGGGACATCTCTTCATCACAGTGTGTCTCATCCTTGTGAATAACACTGGGACATCTCTTCATCACAGTGTCTCATCCTTGTAAATTACTCTGGGACATCTCTTCATCACAGTGTGTCTCATCCTTGTGAATAACACTGGGACATCTCTTCATCACATTGTGTCTCATCCTTGTGAATAACACTGGGACATCTCTTCATCACAGTGTGTCTCATCCTTGTGAATAACTCTGGGACATCTCTTCATCACAGTGTATCTCATCCTTGTAAATAACACTGGGACATCTCTTCATCACAGTGTGTCTCATCCTTGTGAATTACACTGGGACATCTCTTCATCACATTGTGTCTCATCCTTGTGAATAACACTGGGACATCTCTTCATCACAGTGTGTCTCATCCTTGTGAATAACACTGGGACATCTCTTCATCACATTGTGTCTCATCCTTGTGAATAACACTGGGACATCTTTTCATCACATTTGAAACAAAAAACAAAAAGCTGATTAACCTAAATTAAGGTGAGCTAGCTAGTTAATGTGATTTAACTCCATGTTTAAACAGTTGAACAATTTCCAATTTACATTTAGAGTAATACATTCATCAACATTATTCTTTTCTTTAACATCAGCTTAAAAACCAAGAACAAATCATGCTCAGCCTATTCAATATATCTCCACACCAAGACCAAATCTGCTTACACCGGAATGCAACCACTGACAATTTTGCTTTGAGCATGTTTCTCAAGCATTTTACCAACACAGGCTGTCTGTGTGCATGCATTCATGTAGGTGACATTCATGACATGTGAGCTAGTGAAACACAGTGATGATAAAGCTTCTTTTACATTGGCAAAAAGCAACAAGAGACCTTTGCTGTTGTACAAAAAAGTTATGAAAACTGTATGATTGCACTTTCTGCTGCTTAAGGTATCTGATGACAAAAATGGCACTTGTACCACTTATTCATTTGTCATTTTAACAACTAGCCATCAATCAACTGATTCAAAACATGGCAAGCACATTTTTCTTTTTTTTCCATTCACAGAGTATTTGTGTTGTGAATGGAATGTTTTGAAACATAATTTATGTACAAGTGCATCTGAGAATATTGTTAAAGGCTATTTAGCAGGGCAGTACATGTTCATTTGCTCTTAAAAACAATATACAGTTGGCTCCAAAATTACTGTCACCCCTGACTGGCAATGCACAAACAATACTGTAAAAAATATAAACAATACAATTATAGAGAAAAACTCACAATACCGAAATGTGAGAAATACTGTACTTTATTATTATGTCAATGGAACCAACCAAAGTTATTTAATGATTAAATAAAAAATCAATGTCCTCCAAATCAAAGTTTCACAATCAATGTCACCCTTAAAGATGATTGTAAAAAACATCTACCAAAATTAAACCAGGAATTAAATTCTACTTATTTAAGTTCATCTACGTCTAAAGAAACCATATTGAGCCATTACATCAGTTCCTATTCCACTGGGGTATAGAAATGAGGTAACACCCATTCAATATCCCTTTGTCATCCAACACCATGAAGAAAACAAAAGAACTGGCAGTTGAAAAGAGGCAGATGGCTGTAGACCGTCATAAATCTGGTAATGGCTACAAGAAGATCCACAAACATTTTAATATACCAATGAGCATTTTCAGGGCAAATATAAATAAATTCAAAAGATATGGAACAGTTGAAAAACTTGCGGGTAGAGGACACATATGCATTTAGCCCCAGAGTATAGGGAGGAGGATGGTGAGAGAAACAACAAAATCCCCAAGAATCACTGTGACAGAATTGCAGGCCTTGGCGGTGTCTTGGGGTCACCGGGGCTTGGAGTTTGCCAAATGTCATTTAAATTATGCCTGGAGGAAGGTGCTCTGGTCGGATGACACCAAAATTGAACATTTTGGTCAGACACAGCATCGGCTTTGGCTTAGAAACAGATATGCATACAAGGAGAGGCATCTCATACCCATGGTAAAATATGGTGGTGGGTCAGTGATGTTTTGGGGCTGTTCTAATTCCACAGGTACAGGGGCACTGGTCAAGGTTGATGGCATAATGAATTCCACCAAGTATCAGGCAATTTATTCTGACAATATGGTTGCCTCTGCCAGAAGACAATGGACCCTATTTTAACGATCTAAGCCCACGGCGTGAAGCGCATGGCGCAAGTGCACTTTGGGCGTGTCCAAATCCACTTTTGCTAGTTTGACGGCGGATAAAAGGGTCCATGCACCAGGCGCATGTTTCAAAAGGGTTGTAACTAAGTGTCTCCTGCAATGAACCAATCAGAGTGTCATCTCCCATTCCCTTTAAGAGCCAGAAGCATTCGTATCTTGGCGCATTGCTATTATGATGTTGGATTGGCACTGTAATAATTATATTTTTAATAATTTGCATGTTTGTTTGCTGCTCCACTTCCCTGTGTGTGTGCAACAAGCATAGTGTGCACGTGCTGTGCATACACCTAATGTAGGTGCATTTGACTAATTTGCTGTTAATATAACAATGAAATGCTGCGACATTGACTTTAGTCCATGTTTTTGTTGGTCAATGGCGCAATCTCTTTCTGATACCTCAAGATGGTACTACGCCAAGAATGATCCTGAACACACCTACCTGTTAGACCAGCACGCCCATGGCCGCAAAGATGGGTGCAGGTGTATTTGCTATTTAAACGACGCGAACGCTGGACGGGAAATTGACAACTGCGTCGGTCTTAAAGTAGCAAAGACACTTGCGATCTGACTTTGCGCGGCGTTGCGCCGGGTCCAAGATAGGGCCCAATGACCTAAAACAGACTTCAAGATCTACACAGAAATTGTTCTATGACAACAAAATCAATGTTTTGCCATGGCCATCTCTGTCGCTGGACCTCAAATCCAATCAAAAACCTTTGGGCTGAGTTGAAGAAAAATTCCAAAATCCCACCAAATGTGTTCCTTAACCTTGACAAACATTACTGGAAGAGACTCCATGCTGTTATTCTTGCCAGAGGTAGTTGCACTAAGTACTGAATAAGGATTGCCAATAGTCATGGAACCTTGATTTTGGTGAAATATTTTTGTGTTAAATAACTGTATGATTTTGGTTGGTTCCACTGCAAAATTAATGAAGTACAGTGATGTCACATGTTGGTATTTTGAGTTTCTTTCTGTAATTATATATAATGTCATTTCCCATTATTACACATAACTTAATTTCTGAACCTATTTGTTTTGGTTTCTTTGTATGTATGGATTGCTTGGGTTGTTAACAACATCTGGTGAACATTTTATGTCAATAGCACCTTTGGAATTATATTTACTGAGAGAAATGGTAATACTTATTTCACCTGCTGTATAATAATAATATAGTCAGTGGTGCTATTAATTGTGTAGCCTGTACAGTCGCAACAAAACATTTTGAGAATGTCACACGTATTTGTTTCCACAAAGCTGCTTCAGTGGTCTTAGATCTTTTTGTCAGTAGTTACTATGGTATACTGAATGTATACCATATAATTGAAAGCATTCAAAAAGGGTCAAAGACTTTCATTGACAATTAGGTACATTTTGTTTATGCAAAACTCAGTATTTGCAGTGTTGACCCTTTTTATTCAAGACCTCTGCAATCCACCCTGGCATGCTGTCAATTAACTTCTGGGCCACATCCTGACTGATGGCAGCCTATTCTTGCATGATCAATGCTTGGAGTTTGTCAAAATTTGTGGGTTTTTGTTTGTCCACCCGCCTCTTGAGGATCGACCACAAGTTCTTAATGGGATTAAGGTCTGGGGAATTTCCTGGCCATGGTTCCAAAATGTCAATGTTTTGTTTCCCAAGTCAGTTAGTTATCACTTTTGTCTTATGGCAAGTTGCTCCATCATGCTGGAAAAGGCATTGGTCATCACCAAACTGTTCTTGGATGCTTGGGACAAGTTGCTCTCGGAGGATGTTTTGGTAACATTCTTTATCCATGGCTGACGTCTTAGGCAAAATTGTGAGTGAGCCCAGTCCCTTGGCTGAGAACCAACCCCACACATGAATGGTTTCAGGATGCTTTGCTGCTGGCATGACACAGGACTGATGGTAGCGCTCACCTTGTCTTCTCTGGACAAGGTGCTTTCCGGATGGCCCAACCAATCAGAAAGGGGATTCATCAGAGTAAATTACTTTACCCCAGTCTTTAGCACTCCAATCCGATGATGTTTTTCCTAGAGAGAAGTGGCTTCTTTGCTGCCCTTCTTGACACCAGTCCACCTGCTTGCTGCCATTCCTGAGCAAGCTTTGCACTGGTGGGGCCCTGATCCCACAGCTGAATCAACTTTTGGAGATGGTCCAGGTGCTTGCTGGACTTTCTTGGGTGCTCTGACACCTTCAATAAACCTCTCTCCTTAAAGTTCTTGATGATCCAATACATGGTTGATTTAGATGCAATCTTACTAGCAGCAATATCCTTGTCTGTGAAGCCCTTTTTGTGCAAAGCAATGATGCCGGCATGTTTGTCTTGCAGGTAACCATGGTTGACAGTGAAAGAACAATGCTTTCAAGCACCTCCCTCATTTTAAAGCTTCCTGTCTGTTATTCTAACTCAATCAGCATGACAGAGTGATCTCCAGCCTTGTACTCATCAACACTCTCACCTGTGTTAACAAGAGAATCACTCACATGATGGCAGCTTTTCCTTTTGTGGCAGGGCTGAAATGCAGTGGAAATTTTGTTTTTTGGGATTAAGTTAATTTTCATGACAAAGTGTGACTTTGCAATTCATTGCAATTCATCTGATCAATCTTCATGACTTTCTGGAAGCAAATTGCCATCATCAACACTGAGGCAACAGACTTTGTGAAAATTTATATTTGTGGCATTCTCAAATCATTTGACCACAAAAGTATATCATAAACATGAATACAAACAAACATAAGTACAATAAAAAGAAACATTTTCTCTCAAAGAGAATACATAGCATAGGTACACAGTAAAAACATCAGTGTTAAATCAACACCCTAAGTTCAACTGGACCTATATAAACACTGAGTGTTAATTTAACACTGAAGTTTTTGCTGTGTAGCACATAGCCCTGAGTAGCTCAGTAAGTAAGAACATGATGTTTGTACTGCCAATGTTCTGAATTCATTTCCCAAGAAGGGTTCAGTGTGAAAATGTACACACTCTCCTGTAAATGTCTCTAGATTCGAGAGTCTAAATTATCTAAATGTAACTGACTATTTTATCAAGAAAGTGGGCAAGACAGTGGAATATGCAAAACGTTGTCTGCATTTGACAAACAGTACTAACAGGGACCTTCCTTGTGGTACAGTGAGGGGTTTTCTCACCACAGTAATACTGGTACATAAAAAAACTAAATACATTTTTGATTTCAAGTACTTTACTTCATATCTGGTTGCTAAAAATATGGTCTAACAAATTCTCATCCAACATCATGTAACCTCTTGTTTGCTGGGATTTTTGGGGGTATATTTTACTATTCTGGATGACACAACAGTAGAAAGCATTGGTTAGATAGACAGACATGTAGGGGGCGACAGAAAGGAAAGGCAGAGAGGTGATCGCCACATGGCACATGTGGGGAGTCGGGAGTTTAAACCACTACACAAACTTTGGCACAGAAGTCATTTAAATGTGTCCACCTGTCTGATTATCAGACAATGGACTGTATAAGTGCTTCTGATAAAGGGGAATGTGTATGTTATTTGTCTGTGTTGTTTTGTTTAAACACAGATTCCAACACTGTCAATGTTCTGGATCAGAGCAGTCGTCTAGACTGTAGAATACACATCATTATGATATTGATTATCTTTTGTTTAACCATCTCCACAGCTCCTTGCCATAATGGTCTTCACATCATTTTCGGGCATGACAGTTCTATTAGCCCAAATGACTGGGCTCTTAATATAAACTGCTGCTGCTGCTGAAATATCCTCAATAAAGACATCATTAAAGTGAACCACTCATTCTTTAACATAAGTGTCTCACAGAAAGAATGTATGTACGACTAAGTCATTGATAAAATGCATTGTGTTAAAATACTTTAAATATACTGTAGCACCTTTAACTTAAATAAGCAAAAAGGCCTGAGTTAAATAAACACAGGCAATAAGCTACAGTACATATACAGTATATTGTTTGTGGAGTATTTACATTTACGTTTTAGTCATTTAGCAGACGCTTTTATCCATAGCGAATTACAGGGATCTTAGACTGTTGAAGTCCCTTGAGATCCCTTTGTTTTGTGCTACTGGACTACCCTCTATATGGGAACTACAGGTTTTGAATTTAATTGAAGACTGAGATGGCCATTGGAAACTGTTTAATTATACCGTTTTGGATTTTGAAATGTGCTTGGTGTCTTATCTGGATACATAACTTATTTTTGCACCAAAAGCCAAAGAGATGGCAAATCACCTTATCCACAACAATTCTAAATAGGGGAGCCCACAAGGCTGTGTACTCAGCCCCCTTCATCTCTGAATACCAATGACTGTGTGGGCACACACAGCTCCAACTCCATCATCAAGTTCACTGACAACACACAAGCCTAATTACCAACATGATGATATGGCCTACAGGGAGTAGGTTAGTATGCTGACGGCGCAGTGTCAGGTAAATAAAGTGTCCCTTAATGTAAAACAAACAAAGTGATTGTGGACCACAGGACAAATAAGGCATTGGCAAGGGTCCCAAACGTCAAGTCCTTTGGGGTTTATACCTCTGAGATGCTAGATTGATCACTCCATACGTCCACAGTGGTGAAGAAAGCAAGGCAGCTTTGTATAATCTCAGGAGGTTGAAGACCTTTGACATGTCCATATCCTGCCTGGACCCTCATGGTGTTCTAAAGCAGTGATTCTTAATCCTTGTCCTAGGGACCCACAGCCATCTGACAGTTTTGTTCTAGCCCTAAACTAGCTCACGTGATTTCAGCAGCCAAGAGCTTGATGAGTTGTTGACAAGTTGAATCAAGTGTGCTAGCTCTATGATACATCTAATACCTGGAATGGCTGTGGGTGCCCGGACAAGGATTAGGAACCACTGTTCTACAGTATAAAGGCTTCATCAAGAGTACTGCCCAGCTGAATCACAGGCTGGTTAATCAACTCAAAATGACTCACCACATGGCTCTACACAGGGTGATACATTCAGGCAAACATGTCATTGAGACCTCACTGCTTCCTACAATAGCAAGTTTTGCAGGAAGGCAATGAAGATCATTAGTGATGACTTGAACAGTTTCAACCATTCATGTCCAACATACGCCACGAGTACAGGAGCACCCTGTCAAACACAAACACATTGGGAACAGCTTCTACCCTTAGACTATCAGGGTGTTAAACATTAGTTTGACCCGTGTCCACCCACCTTCCAATGGACAATACTTCCATAAACACACACAACCACATTGCCCTACATAAACACTATGGTGAATTTTATTGCACCTTGATCATCACACAGTATCAACATTTTCATGTAGAGTTCTGTAAACACTTTACTCAATTTTTCATTTTGATGAAATGTGTTTTATCTATTATATGTTTCTTCTTATTGAATTGTTAGGAGCAGTGGCATAAAGCGTGACAAATGAACAAACGAAATAAAATGTTGTTAACCTAACCATAGCTGCCAGTTTTATTTCCAGTTCCGATGCACTTAAAGCATTGCATTGAGGAAATTACGATTTGGGCCTCCACAGTGTTTGTCAATGGGCATAAGCCTGTCTGTTTTTAATAGAGATCACTGTGATTTTCCCTTTTGAAAATATCTGGTATGTGATCAAGAGGAAGATGGATGGTTAAAAGCCATCAAACAAAGCTGACTGCTTGAATTTTTGCACAAGGAGTGGCATAAAGTTACACTTAACATCAATGTGGAATATGGTGGAGAGCATGCTAAGATGCATGAAGGACAATTATTAATATTATACAATAGTTATTTAACCAAATTGATTTCTGAACTCTTAGTAATTTAACACAGTTGTATTGTATTTTTTAAACATTAATATTAACTTATTTTATTTGCACACAGCAAATTGTCTACTGATGATGTTCCATTGTTAACTATGCATCGTTAACTGAGGTGTTAAATGAACACTTGTGAGTGTTAAATAAACACACCCTTGTGTAACAGAACTTTAGTGTTGGTGTTAGTTGTGAGAGTATTACTTTAACACTCACAAATGTATGGCACAACCATCAACATTTCCCAGAAAGCTTTGTTGCAAGTTGATTTTCATAAATATTTCAATTTAATATCTTTGGTTGTCCATTAACTGATTATTTCAAATGATGTTATATAATCTTGTTTTTTCTAACTAAATCCAATCTATACTCAGTTGAATTTACTCTACAAATTTAAACTTACCGTATGTCAACACAGATAGTAAAGAGATTTAGATTTTGTGAAAACATGGTGGTAGACACTTCAAACATACACTTTCAGATATAGAAAACTGTCAATGTTAGAAATTAACACTCCTAGTGAAAGGGAATAACACAATATATTAATAACACAAATAAATACACTCTTGTTTCATAAAACAACACTGTCAGATATTTAACACTATTGAATGTTAATGTTAACACTATGCAAGTTAAATTAACACTCAGTATTGTATTCGAGGTCTGACAACACTACAAATTGTTTCTTATTTTAACCAGTTGTAATTTTCTGCAAACAAAAATTCTCTGAGTGACAATATTTTAATTTAGAATTTGAGAGAAATGTTGTCAGTAGCTTATGCAATAAAACAAAAAAAATGTATTTTACCCAAACACATCCCTATCAAAAGAAATCCAGAAACACTGATGATTTTGTGGTGTTCTCTTAATTTTTCTAGAGCAGTTTAATATATATATTAATTGCGTGTAACAATGCACTGCATAATGTGGGGAAGTGGTTTTCAACCCTCTCCTCGGGGCACACCAGGGGCCTCATGTATAAACGTTGCGTACGCACGAAAAGCTTGCGTACGCTGGTTTCCAAGCACACGGTGTGATGTATAAAAAATTACTTGACGTGAGAATATGCGGTCCATCACGGAAACTTTTGAGCAGGCGTGAGAATGTGCGGGCCGTACGCAAAGTCTTGTCTGGCTCTGTAAAGTGACAAATTCTAAATGAAAAGTGACATAACTCACCAAACATTACAAAATAAAGTGTCCACTACAGTTACTGTAATACGTCTATGACGTTGACTATTCTAAAAACATAATTACATCCGCTAATAAAAGTTCGATCAGTGATGTGGATGACTCACATCAAAATGCCAAAACCCAAACGGGAAATGCTATTACCTCAATCTGCCACCACTCAATAACTTCTGTTAAAATTGAGGGTGTCAAACGAACAACAAAATCATTCAGGAAATGCATGTCACCCTCTGTATATAGTGAACATTGCACAAGGCACATATTATTTACCACCGATGAAATATATACTCGCTGTGCAGCTACAAGATTGGCATAGGAAAATGCAATTGTCTCTGTGAGCCTGACTTTGGCACATCCATAACGCGCAGGAGGCATGACGCCCAGATCCACCTCCAGTAACAGTTGTGTAAAATCACTCACTCTTGATGCTCAATTGATTCTGTGGATTGTGTAAATAAGTGAACAAGATGTGGGAAATTAGGTGTAGCCTATAAAATGACGCGTAAATCATGCTGCTATATTTGATGCGCAATAGCTGCTGGCACTGCTAGAAGACATTGCAAATAGGAGAATCTGGCGAGAGCGTGTATTCAGAGACCAAACTGATTTGCTGGCCCACGATGATGACTGGCTTATGAGTCGATTCAGGTTGCCAAGGGTTATCCTGTTGGAACTCTGTGCTGAGCTTGGGCCGGCTTTAGAACGTGAGACAGCAAGGAACCACGCGTTACCTGTCGCTTTGCAAGTTCTCACCACACTGGGCTTCCTCGCAACCGGCGCTTTTCAGAGAGAGCTGGCATATCAGTCAGGCATTTCCCAACCATCTCTGAGCCGCGCCATGGCAGCTGTATGGAACGATCTCATCCGTATGTCACCCAGGTACATAAAATTTCCCTTCACTGTTGGTAAGCAGGCCAACATTAAACTGCAATTCGCAGCAATGAGCCGATTTCCAAATGTAATCGGAGCCATCGACTGCACTCACATTGCTATAAGGGCACCATAATTAATTTGCCTTTGTGAACACTCTATTAATGTGCAAGTGATCTGTGATGCGCAAATGTGTTTGACAAATGTTGTCGCAAGCAGGGGCTGTGCAGGATGGCTGGCTTATTGGTAATAAATGTCATTCATGATCATTAGGCTATACGGTAAAATAAGGCAATGATCTTGTATTTGCATCTGAGTATGTGAATAATGTATACCCGTAGCTGACCGTGGTTACCCGTTGCAAACTTGGCTCCTCACCCCGCTCACAAACCCCCAAAATGAGCAAGAGCAGCGTTACAATGATGTACATATAGGGGGCTCGGTTAGTGGTGGAGCGGACCATACGGCAGCTGAAAGGCCGTTGGCGCTTCCTGATATTGATGCGTTATGAACCTAGTGATAGTTTTCCACTCCGCCGACTTTTTTTCTCCTAATACCTGATGACAGGCCACGTTTCCTCGCCTTCACCTCTGTTGTTGGAACCTCGATCTCACAGTCTGTAAAAATTTAATTGTTTGCGTGTTTAGCCATTGTAATTCTGGCAAAGAAATGGCATATATAGGCTATCTGCACATTCATTTATGGGAGGAGGCAAGGCGGGGTCAGTGGCTTGTTCACGTGCGTTCAATCTCACGTTGATTGTGATTTATAAAGGAAAGGTGCGCAGGTCCTAGCGTACGACCGGTTTTATACATGTGAATTTTTCTGTGCGTATGTACTTTTCCAGTTTTGGCCGTACGCCATTTTCTGGTATGTAAGCTGCACAATCTTTTATACATGAGGCCCCAGATGTTCCACAGTTTAGCTGTAGCCACTGAACTAGCTCACCAGATTCACTATTTAAAGGCCTGGGCCCAGTTCCCCGATAACGTTCACTCTTAGCCCGCTAAGAAGACGCAAAAAGATATGTCTTACCAAAGTTGTTTATGGTTCTAAGTGTGTTCCCCGAAGTCTCCCTTAGGAAGCTTCTTATCATGCTGCCTCTTAAGTGCGACGTTACAAAGGCGCTGTCCCAAGGGAAGGTGCTGAATGTGTTGTCATCGATTGCTCAGGAATTGATTTTTCAGTTCACGCGAGGTGCAATACGGTGTTACGAAAGACAACACGTAATATGTAAATGAAACATTCCTCAAATTATTCTAGTAACATTTATTTTAGCATAGTTGAAGTTATCAGTAAAATATAGACTTATTAATTCAATTATCAAATTGTCAGTAATGTGTTCATACGATATGTTGTGACTGGTAGATGAACCGGGTATCCCTCGCTAATCATTCACCCTCCTCATCCGCTTCCACCTCCTCCCCTTCCGGAATAGTTGCGCCTCCTCGCACAGCCATGTTATGGAGTATGGCCGTTGGCACCGTAACTGCGCAAGAGCTGTGAGGCTTCATGCGCAGTCCTCCTGCCGACTTGTGCAGGCATCGAAAGCGCAGCTTCCAGATTCCAATTGCACACTCGACAATGTTGCGTGTGCGAACGTATGCAACATTGTAGGCTATTTCAGCCCGAGTCTCTGGGTTGGTCAGCGGTGTGAATAAATATGTTCTCAGAGGGTATCCACTATCCCAGAGGAACAGGCTCTGACCAAACCCCTCTCTCTCCGCTTGTTCACCCACGGCAGAATTGGCCCAGACAAAACTGTCGTGGGTGCTGCCTGGCCACCTTGCCACCAGGTCGGAGATCACACCCCTATGGTCCACTATAACCTGGACGTTTATGGCCGCGTATCCCTTTCGCGATATGTACGCCTGACCAATTACTGATGGATTGGCGATAGGGATGAGTGTG
>JACXGM010008584.1:0-20273 GCA_016801145.1 Umbra pygmaea | reverse complement strand
ACCTTTGGCTGATGATGTTTCAGTCCCGATGTCTGGTTTTTACCAGAGTCTCTTCCTCTATCTCCTCTCCCTCTTCCCTCCCCGTCTCTTCCTCATTCTCCTCTCCCTCCTCCCATCTCTTCCTCATCTTCTCCTTCCCCTTGGTCCTTCAGCCTCCATATTCATGATTGTTTCACGACAGGTGCTCATACCTGAATTATATATAATGACTGATTGGTGTTCAGTTACAGGTTAAGTGTTTTACTATGTGTGCGGGAGTGTTGCTAATGTCATGTGTGTTTTAACTATTGAATGGCCGTGCTGACTGCAGTGTTTCATCATTGGCCAAAGTGTGTAACACATGCACGATGTGTGTAGTGTTTTGCACCATGTGTTGCAGAATTGAACTGTAGTTATATGTCAATAAGGACAGGTGGCACTCGTTCTCGCTTCCACGGCTTTCTCAGATTCATCAACCTGCAACAAAATCTATGCTCATTCCGACCACTTGCGACTGTTTCATATATCACACTCTTCAATTATCTCCTCCCACACTTGATCTTTTCTGAGATGGTTTCATGAATGAGGGCTAATGACTCAAAATATACCTCAAGATCTACACAAAAATGTTTCTGTGACAACAAAATCTATGAATATCTGCCATGGTCATCTCAGTTGCTGGACCTCATTTAATTGAAATCATGTGGGCTGAGTTAAAGACGGCAGTTGAAAAGCACAAACCTAAGAATGTGAAGGATCTAGAAAGGATCTGCATAGAGGAATGGTCCAAAATCCCTCCAAATGTGTTCCTTAACCTTGTCAAACATTATAGGAAGGTATTTTGAGTATTCTTTGTACGTGTGAAACTTAGTTGTCATTTGCTCTAATTTGCCTTTTTCTGCGTCTCACTACAAAGGGTGGATGGCAACATTATCTGCGCATCGTTATAGTATCCCTCTGTCTAGTGAAGTGGGTCCTAAAAAGGAGGATCGGGAGGGCTTTTATTGTCACAGGGTAGGTCATATGATTGCAGACTGTCATACCCTACAGAACAAGCATAGGTCACCCCCGTGTAAAGCGGTTCAGTCAGTGGCTCACACAGCAACCTCAGAGCTGTGTCACTTAGTACCAAAACCCAGCTATTCTACATTTGTGTCAAGCTGGGTGTCTCTAACAGTAGACCCGGTTGATCAAAAGCATATAAAGCTGTTAAGGGATACAAGTGCGGCACAGTCTCTGATCCTTACCAGTGTGCTGCCCTGGTCTGACAGCATCTATGAGGGGTAATAGTAGTAGACAGACTACGGTGATAATGATTTGGCTCAGACTTTCCCCCATGTCTTTCTGGATTGTGTGGTAATGAGAGCACAACCCCATAGGCTGGGAAATGTGATGGATTTATCTAAGTCCATATTTGAGCACACCGAGTGGTCCATTGATAAGACGGTGTCCATTTAGAGAAGTTTGTGATACCCAGGGTACAGAAAAGGCTAAGGAATGTAACAAAAACCAGCTAGGGGATATTTTGTTGTTTTGGTACTCCCTCGATTTTGTGATCGAGGCCCAAAAAGAGGATAGAATCTGTAGTTTCCAAGACGAAGCTAAAATCAAGAAGATCGTCTACTTTTGATGCATAAATTAATAGTGCATGAATCAGATGGTGAATGGGATGTTGTACAGTAGCTCAAGCTGTGATTCCCAACTTCTTTTGACAGCAGGTCCTGTCCATGGCACAGAATCAGGCATAGTCTGGTCGCTGGGGAATTACTTGATTGCTGACACATTATCCCGGGCATAGTGCTGGAGTATGTCGGATTTTTTTGTTTCACAGGTTTGCTCATTTTGGGATGGGCGTGTTACGTCCCCCTGTCTAGGGTTGTTCTATGTTCTGTTTAGTGTGTGTATTTTGTGTCTGTGTGTTATCAACAGGTAATGTCCATCACACACTGATTGAAGGGGACAGGGTTCATTCCACCTAGGTGTGGGAAGGAAATGTTGGGGACCTTGGGTGCATTTAGGCAAGAGGCACTGGGGCATACATATTTCCTAAAGTAAATCCACTGTAGAGAGAGGGTATATAGTAGTAGGTGGTGCCCACCATTTTGTTTTATTGGTGTCCTCGCCTCTCCTCCCATCCATACTTTCTTCCTATTGGCTCAGCCGTTTTAAGCCCCACCCCTTTTCCGGCTTGACAGGTACTAACCAAGCCCCTACCGCCTATAATGGATGTCTATTGGTTGAGTCAGCTTAAGCCACATCCCCCTTTTTGGTTTCACAGGTGGTAAACGTGGCAACCCACAACCTCCTTTTCCCTGCCCCCCTGAGCCACCCATAAAACCTTTCTCACAGGTTGCCCAGCCCCCTTCCTCCTCGCTTCCCTAGCCCCCTTCCTGACCCCCTCCTTGCCCCCTCTTCCAGGGTAGAGCTAGCGAGAGTGAAATAATTACTATTTGAGTGACAAACTATTGTTCTTTTACAAAGAAAACTCCAAAATCTGGAAGCTGAATTGCTTTTGGCCTATAGACACAAAATTGTCATTGAGACGTCCTCTTCTTACTTCTTTGAATATCTCCACAGAAGAAGTTAGCAGACTAGTTCAGAGACAATATTCAGGGATGGGCAAAGTTACATCCAGCAACCACACCATGTCTCAAAATAAACTACTGTTTTTTTAAACTACTTTCAGAAGGGACCATGAAATCACTTCACAAACCTTGCATTTGTCAACCTATTTGATCTATCCATTCACCAGTACACTGACTCAGTTGATGCCTTTTACATATTGCACATTTTAGTCATTTAGCAGATTTCCAAAGCAACATACAATAGGTACCTGGACACCCCCCTGGAGAAACTTAGGTTTAAGTACCTTGCCCAAGGACACAATGACATGTGGATTTGTGAATCGAACTGGCAACCTTCCGACAACAAGTCTGACTCCCTAACCACTGAGCTATCTGACACCAATCTGACGATTACTCTTCCTCCAATCTCATTCAGATTAGCAAAAGATTGAGAATGACTTTTACATTTTCAAGTACAAATGCGTCTAAAACATTTTGAATATCATGGAAAAGTAATTTTTTCCAGTAATGTAATGACATATTTCACACATTTTTTAGTTTCAATCTTGATGATTACGGCTTACAGCTCATTGAAGTAAAAAAATTCAGTATCTCAAAATATTTGAATAAAGAATTTATAATACATAAATATGGACCTTCTGAAATGTATTCATGCAATAAATACTTGGTTTGGGCTCTTTTTGCACGAATAACTGCATCAATGCGGCGTGGCACGGAGACAATCTGCTTGTGGCACTTCCGTGTTACGGAAGCCCAGGATGCTTTGATAGCGGCCTTCAGCTCATCTGGATTGTTGGGTCTGTTGTCTCTCATTTTCCTCTTGACAGGTTCAGATAAGGCGGGTTGGCTGGCCAATCAAGCACATTAATACCATGGTCAGCTGTCATGGTTTAAGGTATGCAGGAGGCAGCTGCGTTTCTCAATAGCCAGGACTTTATTTAAACTTAATACACAGAGAGTACAACGGTCTTCAATGACTGACACATGAGGGATGAACAGATGGAAATAAATGAGAACTAATGTATAACATAAACCAGGTGAGAACACTGAACCAAACTAACTACAACAGGAAAGACCATATAAGGACATGAAACAGACACAGTTGGGAGAAGGCAAAAACCTGGAATGGATAATCCAAAATAAACACAGAATCACACAGAAAACCTGGCACAGCCTACAGTAACAACACTACAGCAAACACAGGGAAAAACCATAACTGATACACTAGATTTTCATTACTCTACCCAACACCGTTGATTTACAAATGAAAGGCAATGTGTATTTCATCTGAAAAGAAGAAATTGGACCACTGATTAACAGCCTAGGTAAGACGCTTCTGACATTGTCTCTGGTTCAGGAGTGGCTTGACACTAGGAATGTGACATTTGTAGCCCATTTCCTGGGTCTCTGTGTGGTGTCTCTTGATGCACAGACTTCACCTTTCAGTCCACTCCTTCTGAAGCTCCCCCCAAGTTCTTGAATTGGCCTTACCTGACAATCCTCTCAAGGTTGCGGTTATCCCTATTGTTTGTGCAGATTTTCCTACCAAACTTTTCCCTTCCAGTCAACTGTCCATGAACATGCTTTGCAAACAGCCAGCTCTTTCAGCAATGACCTTCTGTGGCTTGTGGATGGAGGGTGTCAATGAGTGTTTTCTGGACAACTGTCAAGTCAGCAGCCTTCCACATGATTGTGGTTGTGTGTAGGTTCACATGTCTGTATTATAAATTCTTTATCCTAATATTTTGAGATACTGGATTTTTTATTTCTATGAGCTGTTAGCCTTAATCATCAACATTGAAACTAAAAAAGGCTTGAAATATGTCACATTATAATTAATATAGAATACATACATGAAGGTGTCCTTTCTTTTATTAAATTACGGACAACAATGAACTTTTTGTTATTTTCTAAAAAATTTTAGATTCACTTGTATAGTGCCCACACATTTTTGGTCAATAGTATTTTATATTTAAAATAGAAAATATAAAGCCATTTTATCAAGCTTATCAAATACAAATGACAAAATACTATGTTGTATTTGAAATACATATTCTAAATACATTTATCATAAATATTTCCAATACCTGACAATACTGTAACTGCACAACCATTATATCTACCACTGAAAGAACTGAGAGGCTCAGTACACACACTGATTGCCTAGCAAAAGGGAAATCACTCCCAATACTGAACAAAAACCATGGTTAATTGCCTTTTAACAGACCTAATGGATTCTTTGGCATTTAGTCAGTAGCAACTTATGCGAAGTCAGCTGTTAAACAATGGAGAAATAGATTACCAGACGTTGATAAGGAGCAGGTTGACGATGACTGGCAAAGATACAGTACTAGAGCAAAATTGATTGAGACAATAACATACTAATAACGCCTTAGTAGAGCAAATACTGTCAAGCTCTAGATACAAGCACATTACATCAATGTAAGGAGCCAATTAATGATTAAGTTGCCATTATGTTATCAGGCCAGAGGTCATGGCGAGGTTAAGATATCTAAAAAAATCATATAATTCATTAAATAAGTTCAAGTAATGTTACAAAAAATAGCTAAGAATGTGACAAAATAATATCCAGTTGTTTAAATATCCCAGTAAGCAGTGGTGAAAGATAAAGGAGAGAGCTTTGCTAAAAGAGCAGTTTTCTGGATTCAAACCCATGCTGGACACAACTGTACCCCCCTAGTCCACAAGACAGATAAAACAGCGGGAAAACAATGAATTGCAAAATTTCATGAGAATTTTTCTTCTGAGCATCTATGATTAGATATACTAAACGTTTACTGTGACATGTGATAATCTTTATCCCTACTCTTGGCAGTCAAATGAGACACATGCATTTTTTTCATAGACAGTACTAGAAAGTTAGTTCAATTCTTGTTAAATGAAATTATACACTGTAATCAGTTGAGCAGTGTTTCTCAACCTAAGGTACAAGGATCAAAAGCGGTACTTTGTCTATCCAGAGGAAGTACTGAAAAAAAGGTTCGTTTATCACTGCACTAGGTGGCATAACCTTGAGTTATTTGCTGCCATCTAGTGAATGTACATGTCACTGCTTCACATGCAACTTTCTCATACTGGTTTTGAATAAATGGCAAGTGTCTCTCTTCAGGTGTCTCTCTCCAGGGAGAAATAACAGACCCTGAAGAAAAATATTTTGCCTGTTTAATAAAAAATGAAAGTTAATGTTTGAACTCGACAGGATCAAATACACTGCAAAGCAACTGCTAATGACTTACTTACTGTACACTTGACCTTGTATGATAAATAACAATGGAATGTCCTTTGTAAATCACTCAAAATGTATCCATATTTTGTTTATGATGCAAGGTAAGACTGAAATGCCAGGCTGATCTTACAAAATTCTGTGAAAAGAACATGGACCAAAATCTGTGGCAGTTTTACGAAAGCGCAGAAAATTCCGCGATGGGCCCATGGAAGTGATGGCATGTTCATTCCACCTTATTCAGTGACACCTTGCTGCTAACTCCATCTAAGCCTTACCCAAACCCTTACCCTAACCTTAACCACTCAGAAACCTTGCTGTAAACTCCATGTAACATGCATTACATTGTAATGTATTGTTTGGAAACATGATGACAGTGAGGGAAAAAAGGATAAAAACGCATATGTGCAACACGTCTGCATCACGCTGGAATAGAAAACAAAATACATGCAAAGTGTCCACGAGTCAGATGTTTATATGCCCCTCCACCATCCCCATCCTACCAGCCTGCCAAATCTACAGTACGCTATTTACACTCTGCTATGTCATCATGCGATTCTGTGAAACTGCCACGGATTTTGAAGTTTAGTGTTCATTTCACAGAATTCTGTGAGATCACGTTGGCAATGCATTTAATGGGCAATGTGTAAACTTTTGAAAAGGTTTATGGTTTGAGTGTAGCAGGCTTACATATACACTCAGGCTGTTCTTATGGGAATACGTACAAATTCATATGAAATTGTAAAAAATACCATCCACATGTGACATTTCTGGAGGCAGGAAAATGTACTGTACGTTTACAAAACATAAAAAGTCTGTTTACCTTAACCTCACCCTAACCTTAACCTCATCTTACCCTAACCTTAACCTCACTAACCTAGCATATAATCCCTGAACTAAACCTTCTCCAAGTACGTTAATTTGTAAACGATTCATGGAAATGTTCTGGTAGAACAGAGATTAAATCTGTAAAAAACTCATATTTTGATTGGCCATATCGATTGACCATAACTCTGACTATGTAAGGCAGCGAAATTTCCATTATGTATGGTTACCCACGTCTTGCCATGAGAATGCGTTGATACACTATACAGTGGATCCTGAAATTATTCTCAGCGCTTCACTTTTTCCACATTTTGTTATGTTACACTCTTTATACCAAAATTGAAAAAAGTACTTAATTTCCACAACCTGACTGGAATCCACCTGTGGTAAATTTAGTTGATTAGTCATAATTTGAAAATGCAATCACCTGTCTATATAAGGTCTTACAGTTAACAGTGCATGTCAGAGAACAAACCAGACATGAAGTCCAAGGAATTGTCTGTAGACTTCCAAGACAAGATTGAATCGAGGCACAAATCCGGGGTAGGGTACAGAAAAATATCTGTAGCATTGAAGGCCCCAATGAGCACAGTGGCCTCTTCCTAGAGTTGGCTGCCTGTCCAAACTGAGTGATTGGGGGAGAAGAGCCTTAGTCAGGGAGGGGACCAAGAACCCAATGCTCACTCTGACAGAGCTCCAGCATTTCTTAGTGGAGAGAGGAGAACCTTCCAGAAGAACAACCATCTGTACAGCACTCCACAAATCAGGCCTGTATGGTAGAGTGGCCAGACAGAAGCCACTCTTCAGTAAAAGGCACATGAGAGCCCACCTGGAGTTTGCCAAAAGGCACCTGAAGGACTCCCAGACTATGAGAAACAAAATGCTCTGAAACAAAGATTGAACTCTATGGCTTGAATGGGAAGCATCATGTCTGGAGGAAACCAGGCACCGCTCATCACCTGGCCAATACCATCCCTACAGTGAAGCATGTTTGTGGCAGCATCATGCTGTGGGCATGTTTTTCAGCAGCAGGAACTGGGAGACTAGTCAGAATGGAGGGAAAGATGAATGCAGCATTGTACAGAGACAGTCTTGCTAAAAACCTGCTCCAGAGCAATCTGAAGTTCAGGTTGGGGTGAAGGTTCATCTTCCAAAAGGACAACATCCCTGAGCACACAGCCAAGATAACAACGGAGTAGCTACAGTACAACTCTGTGAACATCCTTGAGTTGATCAGCCAGAGCCCAGACCTGAACCCAATTGAACATCTTTGGAGAGACCCAAAAATGGCTGTGCACCGAAGCTCCCCATCCAACCTAATGGAGCTTAAGAGGTCCTGCAAAGAAGAATGTGAGAAACTGCCCAAACATAGGTGTGCCAAGCTTGTAGCATTATATTATTAAAAAAGACTTAAAGTTGTAATTGCTGCCAAAGGTGCCTTGCCATGTTTAGCCATGAATGAAGGAAGACAGAAAGGATGTGACCATGTTTTCTGTGAAAAACATGGTCACATGAAACGAAAAACTAAACCAACATGCCAAGCACTGAAAGGACATTAGGGGAACCAAAAAATAACACAATGGGAAGCAATCTAAAGACAGAACACACAGGGGAGCAATGCAAAAGGAATAGAGTCCATGATCCAGCCCACACTGGGCCGGATGTGACATCTATGTTTATTATTTGTCTAATAATAACTAATTCATTGATTAGGATGCATTACCATACAGTTGTGTTGGTTTCACCAAGCTTTCTGGAAATATCTACACAGTATCTGTCGTGATGTGGAATGGATAGGAGACAAATGCAGATACGAAAAGGTTTAATAATATCCAACAGAAAACATCATGCCCAGTGAAACACAATACACACACACACCACTGACAGGAAAATAATACTCAACAATGATGTACCAACCAAACAGGCTTAAATACCCCACTGACAATGATCGCGAACAGATGCGTAAACGCGCACCTGTGCACGTAATCATGAACATAGAGAGTAGCTAGAGGTCAAAACAGGTAGCATAGAGATTAGGTAGAATGAAAACATACAGAAGTGCCAAGATACGATTACAAAATACAATGTGTCCTCAATATTCTGGGTGTGACATCCTCCGCTCCGTCATCTGCTTCCACATCTCACCTGAACACATCCTCCTCCACCAGTCACCGTCAAGTTCCACACAGCCATGAACGCACCCCCATAGCCTGGTCCCAATCACTTGAATATTGAACACCTGCTTCCCCTTGGTCTATATAAAAGCCACCACTTCACATTCCATGGGTGCAAGGTATTGTAAGTTCTAACCCTTCATCCTGATTATTATTATCCCAATTGTTTTTATCCTGATTGTTTTTATCCTGATTGTGATTTTCTGATTGATTGTTATTATCCTGATTGATTTTTATTATCCTGATTGTAATTATCGTGATTGTTATTCCTGGTCTGACCGAGCCTTCTGTCTGTAAGTTTTGGATTTGCCCTCTTGTACTTTCACCTGATCTCCTGTTTTGCCAGTTGCCAAACCTGTTTTGTCTGATGCCTTCCTTTTTTACTGAACCCTGCCTGTTTTGAGAACCGTGTGCCAGCCATTTCCCTGCATATCTGAGTATCCGAGTCCCTGGTAAGCCCCAACCTGTCTGACTACCTGTATTCCTGTTTTTGACCTCTGCCTGCCTGACTACGGATATTAGCCTTGCCCCTGACTGCTTTGTCTAAAGTTTACACAATTCAGGATTCATTGTATACTGCTGGATTATGCTCTGTTTAACATCCTGTACCATATTACATTACATATTGGAATTTTACATTCTGCCTGAGCCCCATCATTACACCAGGGCCTGAGACCGGTGAACACCACGAGATGTGACCGTATCCCAGTTAACCTAGCACCCCAACTACCACTGGTCAGAGTGTGGGCTTAATTTAATTATTTTGTATTGCCAAACGGGTGAGGGCATAACAGCTAACAGTTTTTACACAAAAGTCCCAGACGAGTGGTGGCTGTTATTGCTGCAAAAAAGGGAGGGGGGGCAACCCCATTATGTCTAACAAGCTCATATGGGTGTGAAGGTCAAGTGTCCCCATACTTGTTTCTATAGAGTGTATGTAATAAATCAACTTTACATTATCAATATGCACGTCACTCTCATATTGAAACTGAAAGTTTTTGGCAGCCTGCCAAAGCACTGAGGCTGTCAAAGGAGTAGCCTCCGGTAAAAGCAGTCTGTCTGTATTTGTACTGTAACAACAGCTCAAATTAACCTCTAAACTACCAAGTAGCTATGGTATATCTGTCACTTGCTATATTGAATATGACTAGTCTTTTAAGCATTTGCAGTTCCAATTCTTTAACAACATGTATGATTGTAAATTAAACAGTCAGAATTTGAGGAAAAAAGTCTGACTTCTCATTTCACAGAAGTCACCAATTGCAGGTTCATTTGTTTAGCTCAATCACTGTACTTGTTAAATTACTATATATTTAACTTGTCCATTCAGACAAGTGCAGTCTACATTTTCTTCGTCCTTAATTTTTTTAACTTCTGCCGAACAACCGGACAAGCATTAATGTCAATCCCTAATCAAAACAATGATTTCCGTAGACGAAAAGTTGTTTCACAACATGCACATACTTGCTTTGTAAACATATAATTGTTTTTGCCATATTGTAGCAAAGCTAAACATTTACTAGGCCCAAGAAGAGGAATGTATTCATTGCAAAATAAAGTGATGGGTTATGGTGTCTGCTCCATGTAGGCTGGCTAAGAGGACAAGGCTAACAAGGAAACAGAAAGATTGCTGACCTCATTGCAGAGCATCACCATCAGCATTCACAATGACAAGTGTCACCAATATACTCAGCTATGTCTGGCATTCCTACTACTACCCAACACTGATGCCCTACCTCCCAGTTCCAGGTGACCTGTGCAAAGCAGCAGTGTTAACCAGACTGAGTGTTGCTCTGCCCCAGGCCTGTCTCTTTCTGTATCCAACATTGGCTTATGTTGGAGAAACAATCCACTGGCCTCTGAGACAGGGGAGTGGGAAAGTGTGTGTGTTGGAGGTCAGGGGCAAAGCATGTGTTGCCACTGTGCTTAACCTGCAGGCTCTAACCTTCGTGTGTCTTTGTGTTTTTTTGTGGCAGGAGATGACAGCTGGAAATCTTAGAAAATCCTGCAGAGCAGGACCCTGAAAACAGGAGTCGGTCTCAAACACATTCAGTGCTGGAGATGAGATAATGCGAGATGTGTAAAGCCAAAATGTTGTACATATGTAGTACATGCTAATCTAGCACTGTACTACAATGTAGCCAAATATAAATGTGCCTTCACATTTGAGCCATTTACTAGATCCTGAGCAACCTATAGGAGCAATTAGGGTTAAGTGCCTTGCACAAGGGCACAAACACCATTTGATCTAGATTGAGCACATTTTTCGCTACATTTTGGTTACTCTCCCAGCACTGTAAAGGGGTATTGAAATTATATCCTATAAGGTCAGGAGCCTGCTGGTCTTCTGTTCATTAATTGCATTCACCTGGGGTTCCATGTCTAAATAACTGGCTTCGAGGTTCAGATTTGGTGATGAAGGCAGTAGCATGTTTGCTAAAAACCTGGCACCTAGACAGCTATAATGTCACACCTTTAAAAACGAATATGTTGCTCTACCTTCCTAGGTCCAGATGGCCCCTGCTATGTGGTGGAATTACCCAGATTGATTGTTGTGGTCTCCCCAGAAGTCTGCATTCCTATTCCCCCCAATCTGCACAGCCAGGACATAACCTGAATAGATCCTTGTCATCAGAACCAATTGTGAATGCTTACCTGCCCACAATGAACACATCTCTGACATCGGAACATAAAATAAATTTACAGAAGCAGGTCAGTGGTCAAAATTCAGGGTCCATCATAATACTTTAAACGTGCATCCAACTCATTTGTTTTATTGAGGTGCTTTGAATTAGATATGATAAAATGTTAATGGAATATGGAACCATCATTCAAAAAATCCTCAGGTATCATGCTCATAACATTTTGAAGTATTGAATCTAAGTCATGCTCATTCTAATGTTTCTGTTCTCCTGTTGATCCTAGGAGGACCAGAACCCTTGGAATAAGAAACAAGGATTCTTGGACTGCCCACAACCCACTTGGTTGTGTTTGTGGTCTCCATAAACTTTTTTCATTTCCTCATTGGTTTATCATGTTCAAGTCCACCTACTTGTGTTGAACTAGATTCTGCAAAAACTCAGGGCACAGCCCAGCTTTGCTCATCTGGACGCCATTGAGTGTGGACACCCTCTAGGATTCTTCTTAGGTTTCAGCACTAGTAGGTAGTTTCTCATTACACTTTGGGTCAAGTAGCTGTATAAGCACTTTTTGAAAACTGTTATTGTACAGTAGACTTTATAGTAAATCTAATCAATTGATTGGAATATAAGACCACAAACCTATGAGGTTTTTATTAGGGGTGAGAGTTTCTTCAATAATGTTGAGGCTAATTTTCTTCTAAAACTTAGAAGCAAGGTATTGCACCTGTTTCCATCGCCTTCTGGCATACAAGTCATCCCTATTGAAGAGTCCATGTGGCAAGAGGGGTTTGGATTTCAACTGCAGAATATGATATGGTGTTAATGGTTCAAGGTCATTTGGATCACCTGATAAAGTTGTTATGGGCCGGTCATTGAGAATGCATTCGACCTCACACAAGGCTGTTTGTAGCATATCATCGTCCAGTGTCTTTTGACCTAGGACCGAAAGCAATAGTTTTTTTACTAGTTTGATTAATCTTTCCCACACTCCCCCAAAGTGGGCTGCAAGTGGAGGATTAAATTTCCACTTGACATGATTGCTCAGCAATGCATCTTGCATTTTGTGATGATCCATCTGGATCATGTTAGCCTTTAATTCCTTCTGTGCGCACACAAAATTGGTGCCACAATCAGTTCTGATGATCAGTACTCGTCCTCTTCGACATAAAAAATGTTGAATAACATTTATGCAAGAGTCTTTGTCTAGTGTGCTTGCCACTTCAAGATGAATGGCTCGGCTCGCCAGACAGGTAAATATCACCCCCCATCTCTTCACATGTGAGCGACCTCTTTAACTTCAATGGGTCCAAAATAGTCGATACCTACATGGGAAAAGGGTGGTAGATCAGGGGCGACACGTTCTTCTGGTAGATCAGCCATTTTCTGTACTCCGACCCTAGCTTGCATTCGCCTGCAAAAAACACAGGACTTTATTATCTTCCTAGACAAGGAGTTGGCAGACGGTAACCAGAATCTTTGGCCCAATCTTGAAAGCATATGATTTCTTCCTGAGTGTCCCACCTTAAGATGGATATCACGCAGGATCAATCTGGATATATGTGAGAATTTGGGCAGGATAATTGGGTTCTTCAGAGCCATCGGCATGGCTGATTTACTCAATCTTCCTCCAACCCTCAAAATGCCTTCATCAATGACTGGATCCAGTTTGTATATGGAACTATTTAATTTGATGGGTTTGCCTTCACTCACTAGTGTAATCTCTGAGTCAAAGTGGCGCTGTTGTTTATAGCAAATGATGGACATCTCTGCTTTATCCAACTCTTCTGGAGTTAATCCTTGTTGCTTTCCTTTCCACTTGGAATGTATAAGGAAACCTTTGTCTTTTCGGTGTCAAAGCACTAAGTGTCCTTTGAACCTTAGCCACCATGCAATAGCTCTCACCAGTTTTCTCCATGAGGAGTAGTACTCAATTATCCTGGTAACTGCGTTGTTCTGTAGGTTCATGTAGTTTATGGAGAGTTCCCTTTTCACCTCTGTATCGTCTGGTGGGATGTAACGGAGATCTTCCGGCCCCTCAGGCCATTCCGATTTCTCCTTCGACAGAAAGTGAGGACCATTTAGCCATCTTGTGGAATTCATGAGGGACTCTATCGTTAATCCGCGTGAGCTATCATCTGCTGGGTTGTCTCCAGAACATACGTATCTCCACTGATGTACTTGTGAGAGGTTATGTATCACTGTAATTCGGTTGGCAACAAAAGTATGAAACTGTCTTGTTTGGTTATGGATATACTTCAGCATGACTGTACTGTCTGTCCAGAAGGTAGAGTCATCCAGTTCCATGTGTAGCTCCTTTTGCAGCATCCTGTCCACCTTCACAGCAAGAGTTGCTGCTGCAAGCTCAAGTCTCGGGATGGTCATCCGTTTCAGTGGGACTACTCTGGCCTTTCCCAGTACGAAGGTGACGTGAACATTTTTTACACCGTTTGTAAGTTTGAGGTAACTTACAGTCCCGTAACCCAGCTCGCTCGCATCACAAAAATGGTGTAGTTCAACAGTCTTTACAACCCCAAAATTCTCAGGTTTCATGCACCTGTCTACCTCAAATCCGCTCAGCTGGTCTAACTCTGTGAGCCATCTATGCCATTGTCTCATAACATCATTTGGGATTATTTCATCCCAACCTATTTTTACAGGGCAGAGCCTTTGTAGGATCTGCTTTGCCTTGAGGATAAAGGGCGAAATGAAACCTAGTGGGTCATAGATGGAATTGACTATCGAGAGTATTGTTCGTCTGGTGGGTGCTCTGTTCTTAACGGCTACCCGGAAGGTAAAGTCATCCTTTTGGATATTCCACTGGATTCCAAGTGCCCTCTCAAGATGAGGTTTTTCTCTGTCCAGATTCAGCTGTTTCAGAAGAGGGGCTCTGTGACTTTCTGGAATGGTTTCAAGGACTTCCAAGCTGTTGCTCCCCCGTTTACCCAAGGTAAATCCTCCTAGGGCGCATACTTCCCTGAGGTTTCTAATGAGCTTGATTGCTTCCTTCCCGGAAGCCACGGACTTGAGACAATCATCTACATAAAAACTTTGGTTAATTGTGTCAATGACTTGTGAGCTGTACAGTTTACAATTATCAATCCCTGTTTGCTTTAAGGCAAAGTTTGCAATGCTTGGGGATGACACTGCTCCAAAAAGATGAACATTCATTCTGTAGATTCCTAGCGGCTGGCTAACATCCCCTTGTGGCCACCACAAGAACCGAAGAAAGTCACAATGATGACTTTGAACCCGTACTTGATAGTACATAGATTCGATGTCTGCCATTAATGAAATTCTTTCATTTCTGAATCTAAGCAGAACACCTAGTAGTGGGTTAATCAGGTCCGGACCTTCGAGAAGTTTGGAGTTAAGGGATATGCCTTTGTATGAAGATGAACAATCAAAAACAACCCGAAGTGACCCCTTCTTCTTGTGGTACACTCCATGATGTGGTATGTACCATACATGACCATCATTCCTTTGAAGTTGTTCTTGAGGCACCTTTTCTGCATATCCTTTTATTAGCACATCCTCCATGAATATACTGTACTCGTTTGCATAAGCAGAATCTTTCTTGAATCTCCTAGCAAGGTTTAGTGCACATTGTGCTGTCATATCATAGTTGTTAGGGAGGGTAACCATTTTATCACGAAAAGGTAGAGGTAGGTGATAATGCCCGTTTCTAAGTTCCACATAAGTTGTGGCTATGTCCATGAACATTTTATCATCTGCTGACATTTCTTTTTTCTCCTCATAATCCTTTTCAGGAAAGTCGTATTTATATTGCCTGATAATCAGATCTCTGATATTCTCCAAAGAGATACGATTGGCTGTCACTGATGTTAATTCCGTTTCATCTATTGATGTGATGACAGAGAGTGAAGTGGTCCATTAACCACCCAACCTAGCACAGTTTTTACTGTATATGGCCCATTTCCTTGACTGTTCACTATCTTCCACGGCTCCATTGCTTTTGGAACATTGATTCCAATTAAGATCTCAATGTCAGCATTTATTCTTTCCAATTCAATTTATTTTAGATAAGGCCATCTTTCAAGATCCTGGTGAGTGATTAGGTTCTCTGTTGACACAGGAATCTTGGGTTGGGTATAGACTTTAGGAAGATCTATGTACACTCCTCCATCTATGCTGCTAACTTCTAGTCCTGTGAGCTCATAGCTCTTGGCAGGTCTCTCCTGCCCCATCGTACGCAGAAGAATCTCGGTTCTTCATCCTTTGGCATTCAGCTGATTCATTAGGTTCTCAGTACAGAATGTTGCCGAGCTCCCTGGGTCAAGAAAAGCGTAGGTTTTGATGGTCTTACTTCCTTTGGCAACTTTAACTTGGACTGGCACAATTGCCAGTGCACATTCTCTACTGGCCCCTGTTGCACGATCAGCTGAGCTGACACTAGTGCACTATTGACCAGTGTTCCTTCGGTTCGATGAAGCTCGGGTTCGGCAAAGTCTGCCTTCTCGGATTTGAATTGTTAATGTGGAGCAACGTAGGATGTTGTCGTTGACATATCTGACAAATAATTTTCTTATTGCAATCCTTGCTCATATGACCCCTTTTCAGGCATCCAAAACAGTGACCATTCCCTTTGAGATACTCAACCTTTTTGTCTTGGGGCATTGAAGTTAATTTCAGGCAGTCAGTCAAAGCATGTTTACCATGGCAGAAACCACATGAGTTCGGAACAGCAACCTGGATGTTAGTTCGCTGCTGTGTTGTAAATGCCTCTCTGATTGTCTGTTCTTCAGGTCGTGTCACCGTAGTAACAAAGCTGCTGCCCTTTTTTGGTGTCCTCAAGCTGGTTGTCCTAGGTCTTGAAACTGTGCCTGTGACGGGAATAGGATCTTTGATATCTCCGAAAACAGGATGAAGTAAAATTTCAGACTGAATTTCCAGGAAATCTACAAGGTTTCTAAATTTAATGCGAGTATTTGTTCTTTGGAATGACTCAAAAGTTACTGTCCTCCACCTTTCGCGGAGCTTGTATGGGAGTTTGGATACAATCAATTTCAAGTTGGATACAACGTTCAGTTCATCCATGTATTCCAGATCCTGTATAGCATTGCAACACTCCCTGAGGTATAGAGCATATGCATGGAGTGATTTTCCATCATCAGCTTTAATGGCTGTCCAATTCAGTGCCTTGTGTATGTAAGCATTTGCAATCATCATTTCATTGCCAAAATGTTTCTTTAAAAGCAGTTGAGCTTTATTATATCCTCTGCCAGCCTCCATATGCAGACAGCTACAAACAAGAGCTCTGGCCTGACCAGCAGTAAACTGTTCGAGAAAGTACAGCCTATCCTGACTGCTGCTGGTCTTGTCTTCAATCAGGTATTTGAAGGCATGAATAAAAGACTGATAGGACATTGGGTCACCATCAAAATATGGTACTTCTTTCTTAGGCAATAGAGAAAGGTTTTGCTGCATAACTATAAGATCGGTCATTTCCTTTTGCCTTTGAACCATTAGGCTTAAATCTTTGTACGAGCCATTACTGATCTCCCTCTGTGGACTTGAACTGTGCACGTTTCTCTGCATGTGACTAACTGCTCTATGTAGTGGAGTCTTAGGTAATGTGGTCACAGGAGCAAATTCTATTGCAGATGTATCCATCAAGGTAGGTTTGACATTATCTTCCATGTTTGCATCATAATAGTCATTCATAACGTCGCCTTGTGATTCATCATTAATCTTCAACACTTTGATCTTTGCATCTGCTGCTGCTATTTGTGTGTGCAGTTCTGCCTTTTCAATTTTTGATTTTATCCTGGCTTCTTCCATCTGTAAAGATTGTATACCTGGAAGAGCTTTGGCTCGTGCCTCTAATGCAGCCCTTTCAGCAGCAGCTATATATACATAATGTAATGAAAATTATCAACATTTACGTGAAGATGTTTTCACTGACTATTAAAGAGATGGAAATAAAGAGAACCTTGCTGCACATTTATTTAACCTTCACTTAACCAGGTTGGCTGATTGAAAAGAGTTTCTCATTTGCAATGGTGACCTGGACAAAAGGAAGTGTAATGGTGCAAGACAACAAAGTTACGCATGAAAAACACAAGTACAAAAAAATGCAGGTTATTCAGAGTTTATGGTAGGAAGTGTGTATATACTGTAAATACAATGTGTGCAATTGAGGTCTAATTAGAGCGGTAGATCGGTGTATTCAGAAATGGCATGGCAAAAACAATTACAGGGCAATAACAATTAAATAAGTAACACTTGAGCATACCTGTGCAAATGAGAGTCCAAAAACTACAAAATAACTGCAGATGAGTGCAAATATACCATGGGGTGAAACAAACACACTGGGGCATAAATGTTCAAAGACAAGGTGCATTATAGGAGGAGAGTTAAATGAGATGTTGGTGACAAAATGAATAGTGCTACAGCAGACTACATCTCATTTCCTAAGGAGGGAATTTGGGAAAGTTCTGATATACAACTATATGGAAGTAGTCCATATTAAAGTATGGTTGACTTAATGTGTCAGTGATCCTTGATTCCATACACAGCAGTAGCTGAGTAGCCAGTGGTCCCTGTAAATGCCAAAATACATATTAGATATAGTATATGGTACCGTTAACTTATCATTCCTAATCCCCCAGGGCAGTGCTGGGGACATCTGCCCTACGTAGGGTGCAGTCTTTCAGATGAGACGTTGAAACGGGTGTCCTGTGTAACACGCACAAGTTTACTGTAGTGCAACCCTACTCTGCCTGAGAGTGGGGCGTGTACCTAGAGAATTTTCATAGAACAGAAAACTGCCTTTTCTTCGGTGAAGACGTTAGGAGAAAAATCAACAAGAACTGGTATGGAAATATCCTCTGAGGGATAGAAAACTTGAAGAAAGTCTCATACCAAATATTGAAATATTGTGTGTCCATTAGGTTAAAAGCAGTAAGAAAAAGAATTAAGCTGCATGATTTGCTGAGCTCCTCAAGATATCTCCGGTAAGGAGGCTAATACTAATGCTAGTGTTATGCTGACAGTGCTAGCTCCATTATGGTGCAGATTACCGTTCTTCTAAAACCAATCAGAGTTGTGACCCTGATTCTTGTTGTTTGATACCATACCGGCACAGATTCAGATTGTTTTAAGATGCTCATAAAAGATTGCTAATTGTGTTAGCCGCATGCTAATCACTAACATTTAGATGTAAATTTGTTATGATTTTAGCTCTGCTACTAGCTCAGCTAAGCTATTCACTACTGTAGCAGATCTTTGATAGTATTCACACTGCTAATGGTGCCTTTATACTGTCACGTTTCCCCATTTGTAGGTGTAGAAAGAGGCAGGCATGAAGGGGATGCAATCAAACATATTTAATAGAAATAATACTTGGAAAAACAAACACTGCCACGAGGGGCTAAAAAGAAGACACTCCAATATTATACTTGACAGAACACGCAGCAGGAACACGTAACATTGAACACTGACCGACAAGAGACAAGGAGGAACACAAGGGCTAATTACTAAATCACATGAGACAATAGGAAACACCTGTGCCAAATCAACACATCCAAGGACCCACAATGATGACATCATACACCAACACCTGCAAGACACAGAAGGGACACCAGGGGGAACCAAACACCAAACATGAGGGAGCAACTCCAAGGGAAAATGAACACAGGAAACAATCAACTAAACCACCGTAATAATACTGAACACACTGAGAACGTAGGACAGAAACACAAGATATCCAACTGAACAAAAAGGGGACTTCATATACAGCCCACACATGGCTGGTCGTTACATATACTATCCTTTGTTGACTTAGAAGTTATTTGAGGGAGTGTTTATCCTCTTGTTTGCCATGTAAGATAAGGGTGATTTAGTTTCTTTAATTGCCAATGTACATGTTTGATATTTATATGAGGAGCAGAAGTTCATTTTAACGGTTAAACAGAATGAATATATTAAAATGTGATGTTTCAATGTTATTAAGATGCATAAATATATTTAAAGGGATAAAACCATACATTTCTGGTTTCAGAAATCTCATGATTTTATTTCTATGCTGTAATCACATTAAAAAAGTCAATTCCAATTACAGTTTTTTCCAATTGCTAACACACAAAATGCTTTACACAACACTTAAAGGTTAACATTGAACTGCCATGTCAAAACTGCCATTCTGCAATCAAAACTGCCATTCTGCAATCAAAACTTTGACTTCAAAAGGCCCTCTTCAGATCAATAGTTAACACACATGCACATGAACAACAAAAAGTCAAACAGACACAACACACTGGTCAACTTTACTCAAGACCCTTCTGTCATTTGTAGGTTTTAAACAGTTTTTATTCCCGTAACGAAGCCTTAGTGATACATTGTACAGGTAGTAAAACAACTCCCATTACAAGTCAGGGATCACTCTGTCGATTGGGGTCGGGCCACGTCACCTCGTCCACATCACAGGCTATGTTCTCCCTTGGCAGGCAATGGGAAAATATCGCCGGGCGTGGCGTATCCACCCGTGGATTGAGCACACCTCGCCCTTTTCACTCGCCATACACTTCGATGTCTTCTCATGCCTCCTCCATTGCTCGCAGGAGTGGCACGCGTGCATGTGTAGGCGGTCATAGACCTTCCACCGCTATGCTGAAAATAATTCCCCTATCAGGTTGAGGACCGGGAAATAAGGGGGCAGTGGAAACTGACATTATCCCAGATGACAACGAACATGGGCTGCCCTGGTTGGTCCTATGTGACCGCGGCATGTAGTGCATGCAGAAATGTCAGTATGTGTGCAGTGTTGTAGGGACCCAGGGTGGCATGGTGATGGAGGACCCCCTGA
>JACXGM010008583.1:0-28730 GCA_016801145.1 Umbra pygmaea | reverse complement strand
TAACATTAAAAGTTTTCTTAACTATAAAAACTCAATCAGCTGAACAAAAGATCTTAAATTGGGACACATGTGACCTTACTCAGTGATTTTAGTTAAGTGAACTACTTTGTTTAAAAGTTGAGCAAACTCAAAAAACCTGTGCAGCAAGTTGCCTTAAAATTTTAAGTTATGTCAACTTTTCATTTTTTACAGTGTACCGGGCCGGACAGCAGCGAGATACTGTCGCATTTCAATTGTCTGTAGACTAGAAGTTGCTCTAGAGAAAATTGTTGTATGATCTTTCTGACCTGAGATTAATACATACTCATTCAAAAGTGAAAATTGTTTTAGCACGAGATTTTGGCATTTGTGGAAAAAAGTTAAGCCGCAAGCCCTGCATCTGCGTATTCATTTATGGGAGGAGGCAATGCGGGGACAATGGCTGTGTTGGCTCGTTCACGTGCGGTCAATCTCACGTTGATTGTGATTTTATAAAGGAAAGATGTGCAGGACCTGGCGTACGACCGGTTTTAAACATTCAAATATTTCTTTGCGTAGGTACTTTTCCAGTTTTGGGCGTACGCCCTCTTCTGGTATGTAAGCTGTGCAATCTTTTATACATGAGGCCCCTTGTGTGTCTTCAGTGTTTTGATACTCACCAAAAAGCAAGCTCAAGTGTCTGCAGTGTGTCAATGAGTGTGTGTATCAAACCATAGCCATTGTATGTTGTTATCGATGGCAGCATTAGTAGCACTAGTAACACAGCACACATAAAATACAGACAGTAAACAATCCTCACCCATTACTGTGAAAACCGAATGGTCGAGCTGTTTCCAATCTCAGCACATATCTGAATCACTGCAGGTGTGAGCCATTGATTCTGCTCTGCACTGTGCATTAGTAAGAGCCCAGCTGTTGCTGTTCAGAAAGACAAGAGTTCTGCTCTGCCATCTGGCAGTCAGTGATCTCTCAGTATAGAGGCCTGCAGTTCCATAACCCCACCATCGTGTGGTAGCCCACTCAGTATGTCACGCCCTCCCTCCTTCCCTCCCTCATCCAACATCCACAGCATTCAGCCCCTGGCATCCCGAAACCCAGTCGCTCTCAGAACTGAACTCCTCTCTCCTCGTTTCCTCTTACCACTGTGGAAATGCAGTTTCTTCGCAGGTTGAGCTCAATCAGTGAGTGCAGGCCATGCAGATTGTTCACCGTAGAGATGCGGTTCCCCGCCAGGTTTAACACACGCAGCTCTGACAGGTGGGACATGTTCTCTATCTGTGAGATCTGAAGAGAGGCAGACCGAGATGTCAGTGTGATGAGCAGCTGAAATGTTGACTGATGAAATGTTGAATGAATGACGACACTCGCACCTTTACACGCTTGTCGTCAGTTCAGCTGTGCTGTTGTAAATATTTGGGAGTTAATAGGGCACATAAGGGTGAGATTTTGCATTGAGAACTTGCTCTGTTTGTCTAAATGTAAATCTTGATGATAAACCTCTTTCAAGTTATCTGTTTATAAAATCGACAGACATTTGCGGTGCAGAGTAGACATGGTAGTCTACTGGCAGTATGGACATGAAGTGTTAGTGCCTCTCTGCCTTTGCTGAACAGATTTCATAATAGCTCACTGGTCATAGTTTGCAAACTGCATTAGAGATACTAAAAGCATTGAGAAAATTGCATGTGGGTGTACATTTGGAGAATCAAAAGGAAATGTGAGGTCATGCTTTTCTTAGTTTGAATTACAGTACCGTATTGCAATGCAAGTCCAGAACATCTAATTTAGTCAGGTTATCCAAACTGCATATCCTCTGGATTCTGGAAAACATTTATCAAACAGTAACATTAACACTACTCAATTTGGCCATCTATGCAAGATGCAGAACTGTACATGTACTTTATCTCTCATTTCACAATGATTTTAAATCACATCTGCTAATGTTTACCAGACATAGGAAATGTGATTGTCAAAGAGCAGCAGTCATTTGTTTTCCACTGGAATGCTGACTGTTCCTTACTTCCCTGTCGTCCAGGTCTTTACAGAACAAACTGTTACTTGAGTTAAAGTTACAGTCCCTGGGAAATGCTATCAGAAGCATAGATAGTGTTGCTTTGCAGGAAAGACTTCTTAAAAGACCAATGTCCTAGAACAAAACCAAAATTTCTTTCGTTTTTTACCATTCTGACATGTTGTATCAAAGTCTGAGTCTAAAAAGAGTCAGATATAGAGCTGTAATATAAAAATTGGTTCCATTTATGTAACTACTTTTTGTTGAAGGTTATACACTGAACAAAAATATAAATGTTTATTTATTGTTTTGTGTGAATATTTGTTTACATCCCTGCCAGTGAGCATTTCCGCTTTTGACAGAGAACCCATCCACCTGACAGGTGAGGCAAATGAATAAGCTGATTCAACATCATGATCATTACACAGCTGCATTTTGTGCTGGAGACAATAAAACACTTATGTATAGAGTAAAATATGCAGTTTTGTCACACAACACAAAACTCCAGATGTCTCAAGTTTTGAGGGAGTGTGCAATTGGCATGCTGACACGTGAATTTCAAACAGAGCTGTTGCCAGAGAATTGTATGTTCATTTCTTTGCAACAGTTTTTTAGAGAATTTAGCAGTGTCCAACTGGCCTCACAACCGCCAACCACATGTAACCATGCATGCCCAGGACCTTAACATCCGGCAACTCTGACACCCCCACCGGAGAGACGATGAATTGTTTTGCTTGCACCACCATATTATTTCTACTAAATTAAATGACAGAAAGTGTCTCAGGAAAGCTCATACAGTTTATATACTCATCATCATAACCATGGACTTGACCCAACTGCCATGTGGCACCATATACCCATCTTCAGTGGTCAAATGCTGACCTTCAGTTGTCGCTGGCATGCTGGAGAAATGTGCCCTTTAACCAGATTTCAACTTTACCTGCCAAATGGGAGACAGCATGTATAGCGATGTGTGGGCAAGAAATTTGCGGAAGTCATTTTCGTAAACCGAGGTCTCCAGGGTGGCAGGGAGACAATAAACACAACTTCATTTTTTATAAATGGCATTTTGAATGCAAAGAGATACCATGAGATGATCCTGAGGCCCACTGCTGTGCCATTCATCCAACTCTATCACCTCGTGTTTCAACATGATAATGCAAGATCCCATTTCACTATGATTTTTACACAATTCCTGGAAGGCAATGCTCCAGGTTTTCTATAGCCTGCGTAATCACCAAACATGTCACCCATTGGGCATGTTTGTGTGTCTCTGGACCAACAGTGTGTTCCAGTTCTTGCCAATATCCAAGCAACTTGGCTCAGCCATGAAAGGGGAGTATGACACATTGAATAGGCCAGATCAACAGACTGATCACCTCTATGTGAAGAAATGTGACTGGCTACATGAGGCAATCGGTGGTCACACACCAGACACTGGGTGCTTTTCTTTTTCCTTTTGCCCGAATTTCCTCCCTTCCCAATTCCCTCTAATTCTGCCTTTTCGGCAGTTCCGCAACTCCTTGGACAGATCTGTGGGATGGTGAGGTGTGCACATATGGTTCATTCAACCACATGTCGCCCATCTGCCGATTCATTTCGCACTGCGAATCCAACACAGAAGACTTTAGTCAGATCATGCACAAGATGATTATGTTCACCAACTATAACTCCGCAATTGAATATACAGGTGCCCAATCTGGACACAAGGAGTCACTGGAGAGTGACGTGGCAGGATAGAAAATCAAATTTATCCAACCCAAATCCAGCGCTATGCCAATTTGCGCTGCCTTATTTTGGAGGTTTGGGGAAAGTCAGAGAACCTATAGTCAGGCTCGAAGCGCTGACTATCAAGCAAAGCAGCAACCAGGTCCAAAGTTTACAAACACTTAGGCTGATGTCATTAAAACTTGTTTGTCAACCACTTCACAGATGTCTTGTAAACAAAGTATAGTTGTGACAAGTCGCTAAGGACATGTAATTGCATGACACAAGTAATTTTTCTATTGATTACAGACAGATTATTCCACTTACAATGATAACATCTCCCTCTCCCCCTACTGGTGATTGACATTAACGGTCTTCTGAGATCACCGCTCCCACACATACAAACACCTGTTCAGATGGAGTCAGTAGGGAGAGGCGAGCTGACCGGCTTGTTTAACAAACTCAAGGAGCACGAAGACATGCTGGCCAGTCTTGGCTCCTCCATTGACAGAGTGCTCCAAAAAGTCCACTGTCTAGAGCGTGACCACTCCCCAGAAGGTCGCGCACCCTCTCCATCCACACCAGCTCAGCCCGCCGAGGCCCCTGTCTCAGGCACCTTTGGGACTGTACATCTAACCCTGCCTAAGGAGTATGACAGTAGCACATTTCATTGCCAGGGCTTTTTAATTCATCTTGGCATGTACTTCAATATTAGTGCTACGTCAGCAACAGGGTGCAACAGGGTGTCGGCCCTGATCTCCTGCTTGTCGGGAAGCGCCTTGGAGCGGGCTGACATGGTGTGGAGGGAGGGAAACCCTGTCTTGAATGACAACCAGGTGTTCACCTGCCTCTTCAGTGCTGCGTTTGATCATCCACTGGAGGGCAGAGAGGCGGGAGAATGCCTTTTTGACCTGCGCCAGGGATTTAGGATGGCACATGAGTTTGCCTTAGAGTTCCGCACCCTGGCGGCCCATTAGGCTTCGTCCAACTAGTCAAAATGGCCATACGTTTGGACAAACTCCTGCAGGCCAGGAGCCTGCCCATAAGAAGCCTACTTGTCCCATTCATGCCGGCTTTGGAACCGGTCCCTGTGGAATTGGGGGCTGCTGGTTTTTAGGAATTTGAGAGGGAGCCCCATAAACATCAGGAGTGGTGCTCTTTCTGTGGCAAAAAAAAGGGCATTACATGGCGTATTGTCACTTGCGTCTCTCGGGACTGGGAGTGGGCAGCTCAGGCACCACCTCAGGTAGGCTTACATTCCCACATTTCCTCTCAGGCACCACCTCAGGTAGGCTTTCATTCACCCATTTCCTCTCAGGCACCACCCCAGGTAGGCTTACATTCACCCATTTCCTCTCAGGCACCACCCCAGGTAGGCTTACATTCACCCATTTCCTCTCAGGCACCACCCCAGGTAGGCTTACATTCCCCCATTTCCTCTCCCATCACCTTTATTGTTATCTGTTTCATTCCTTGATTTCCCCTCAGCCACCCTTATGGCTTGGATAGATTCAGGCACGGACAGTAATCACTGGTCGCGCAATTACACATCACCATTTTTCCAATCCAGCATTCTTTGCCCGTTCATGCCATGGATAACCAAATCCTGAGCACAGGCCTGGTATGCAACATCCCTGCCAATATCACCATGTGCATCCAGTCATCCCAGGTCGAGCGCCTTAGGTTCCATATCATCACCATGGGCGTCAGATGGCTCAGTGGTTAGGAAGTCAGACTTGTACTCTGAAGGTTGCCAATTTAATTCCTGACTGTTATGTGTTGTGCTTAGGCAAGACACTTTACCCTAAGTTGCTCCAGGGGGGTGTCCCTTTACTTACTGGACATCCCGGGATTGTGCCATTGATCTCCGACCGGGAGCTGTACTGCCCAGGGGTCATGTGTACCCCCTGTTTTATTCGGAGACTTAGGCCATGGAGACATATGTCTCTGAATCTTTTTGTCAGGGATGCATATGGCCCTCCACTTCGCCTTCCTCCTGAAATGTATTTTTTGTGAAGAAGAAAGAGAGAGGTCTGCACCCATGCATCGAATACGTTTTCTCAATCAGATCACAGATTGTTTTAGTTATCCCCTTCCCTTCATTTCCTAAGTGATAGAAAACATGCATGGGGCATGCTTCTTCATTTTATTGGATCTCACAAGTCTCTACAACATTGTGCTGGTCTGTGAGCGGGACAAGCATAACACTGCATTTTGCACTACGCCTGCATTTCGCAATATTGAACACCTGGTTGTGCCATATTGTCTATGAAGTCTCCAACTATTTTCCATGTCATCATCAATGAGATCTTCAAGGACATGTTGGGTCAGGGTGTGGTGGTTTACATCGATGACATCTTGTTGTATTCCACTACCCACGATCAGATGTCATTGGTCCGCCAGGTGTTTGGGAGACTGTTCGAGCATAACTGTTGGAGCTGTTGGAGCCTGACTGTTGGAGCATTGACTGTATGTCAGAAATGAGAAGTGTTTTTTTCTCCAGCAGTCAGTCTCCTTCTTGGTCTACCAAATTTTAATTATGGGTTTTGGCATGGTGGTAGCTCCAATCACTTCTATGTTGAAGAGTGGGCCATCCAGGTTGCGCTGGACCGCTGAGGCAAACAGTGACGTCCTCGCATAGAAGACCCTGTTTACCTCAGCTCCGGTGTTGGCTCACTCAGATCTTGTATCGTGGCACCGGTGGTTTGGGAGCTAGATGCCAAGACTCAGCATGCATTTCACACTGAGCCTTCCCCTGCACAGTGTCCTACTAGTACTAGTGCGGAACTGGCTCCTCTACTGGGCTCACACCAATCCTTCCTCTGGTCACCCTGGTATCGAATGCATGTTGCGCTGTCTCACTGGCAGGTACTGGTGGCCTGCCTTGGCTAAGAACGTGATGGGGTATGTCTCCTCCTGCTCGGTATGTGCCTAGAGTAAAGTGCAGAGACACCTCCTGGCAAGTCAACTACATCATCTACCGGTCCGCAACCACCATGGTCACATTTGTCTATTGATTTTCTGACCAATCTGCCTCTTTCACAGGGTTACACCACCATTTCACCAGGCTTGTTGCCTGCTTCTGCTCCCTGGGGTTCTTACGGCTTTGCAGACTGCAGAGGCCTTGTTTATCCACATCTTCTGGCATTATGGCATACTGGGGTCCCCAGTTTACCTCCCGAGTTTGGAGGTGCTGGGGGTCACGGTCAGCCTGACCTCCAGGTACCATCCTGAGACAAACAGGCAGGTAAAGCGTGTCAATCAGGTTTGTAGGTTCATGTGGTTGTACTGCCAGGACAGGTCAAGTGGTCAGCATTTCTGCCCTGGCTGGAGTATGCCCAGAACTCCCTCCATCACTCCTCCACTAACCCCATGCCTTTTTCAGCCGGCACTGGCACCATGGCATCCGAGGAGCCCGCGTTGGATGACTGGTTCCGGTGCGCTGAGAAGACCTGAAATCCTTACAAGCTGAACACAGCCAACATGAGGCGCCAGTCTTTATACCGGGTGACCAGATCTGGCAATTGACCCGGAACCTGCCCCTTCACCTGCCCTGACGGAAACTGGGGAGGGGGAATGAGGTTACCTATTCTCTCCAACTACCTGTGAATTACAACATTAACCCCTCATTCCATGTCCATCTCCTCAGGCTGGTGGTCACAGGCACTCTCCATGAGGCCGGGGTGTGGGAGACCACCCCTCCCCTGTTGGAGATTTGAGGCAGCGAAGAGGCGGTCTCCAGTACTTTGTGGATTGGGAAGGGGTACGGCCCAGAGTTTTGGCACGGGATGTACTGGATCCGGCTCTGATTTAAGAATTCCATCGTCTGCATTTTAGACAATCCCCAGGCAAAAGGGCATTCTGCCCCTGGAGCAGCACATCAGGGGGTGATACTTTAACATCTCCCTCTCCTGGCTCCCTCTACTGGCTCATCACAGCTCCAGCAGTCAATGTCCCTGGTATTCTGCAATCACCGCTCCCACACACCTGTTCTGTATTTTGTCTTTAGCCCTTGTAAATATCAGCTGCCCTGCCCTAGTGTTTTTTTATGTGTTCTTGTTGCATGTAGAGTTGCTACCACATATTAGCTTAGTACACCAATTGAGGTTTGCCTGGCTCTTTTGTTTTGCTCTAGGCATTGCCTAATGGACTGTTTGTCAGTGGTTCTACATTTCAATTTGCGTGGTTTTCCAATTAAACCTACTGCTTGAAACAAACACCTGCCTCTGACTCCTCACTCAAGCAACTGTGATAATAATTCACTATATCATAATTCCAGTGTGTCAGAAATGTACATACACTGTTGTGCAGCTGAAGAACACCATCCCAACAGTGAAGCACGTCATTGGCAGCATCATGTTGTGGGAGCTCTTTGCTGCAGAAGGGACTGGTGCACTTCATAAAATAGATGACATCATGACTGAAGAACATTATGTTGAAGCAACATCTCAAGACATCATTCAGGAAGTTAAAGTTTGGGCTTTAAATTATGTTTGACCCAAGTTAAACAATTTAAAGGCAATGCTACCAAATACTAATTGAGTGTATGTAAACTTCTGACCCACTGGGAATGTGATGAAAGAAATAAAAGACATAAATAATTACCTCTGCTATTATTTATATATTACACATTTTTAAAATAAAGTGGTGATCTTCATTGACCTATGAAAGGGAATTTGTACTAGGATTGAATACCTGGAATTGTGAACTGAGTTTCAATGACTTTGGCTAAGGACTTAAACTGTAGATTAGTGCCCAATGACTTAATTTGAATGAATGTATTTCTTTATATAAAGTGTAACTCTGTAAAATAATTGAAATTATTGCATGTTGAATTTAAATTGCTGCATTTATATTTCTATTCAGTGTAACACACTGCACTATGTAGGGTATACAGTGTCTGATGTTTAATCTGACAAGCAGGATGTGCATAGTCTTACAATAAAAGTCACCAGTGATACAAACCTGTTTTTGCCCATCAGGAGTACCCGGAGAGAGGCCAGGGATGAGATGCCAGACATCTGGGAGATGCGGTTGTCATACAGGTCAAGGAAGACCAGGCACCGCAGGTGGGACAGATTATGGATGTGCATGATGAGGTTGTGCTGTAAATTAAGCAGCCGCAGTCCATCCATACCCTCCAGGTGGGGGCACTCCTCCAGACTACGGCTGACAAACAAAACACCAAGGCCTTGTCATCAACACCACTGAAGACGAGAAACCTGTATGATCTTGTTATAATGTAGATTAATGGGGAGGGGTGGCAGATGCCTAACAGCACACTGTCTCACTTTCAGGAGATCTTATTAGTGGATCAATCTTCAGTCGGATATTGTTTATTGTTGACGCTCTGTCAGAGGGTAGGACAAGCCTTGCAAGGAACTTTGCTGCACCCTACTGGTGAATTCAAGCAATTGCAAACTTGGGATTCCATGTATTGAGAAGTTTAACATATAGCTCTAAACATACTGTAGGCCAGGGATAGTCAACTCTTACACTAGAAAGGTGAAAGCATTCTGGTTTTCTGTCCTACCTTATCATAAATTTTAACCACATGGCCTACCAAGTCTAAAGGCATGGGCACATGGGATGCAGAATCAGCTGCACCCCACGCATGGTACGGCACAAGGCATCTTTGTAGAAACTCAAATACACACAAACCAGTTCCTCTTATTCATATAATATAATATTCCTATTTTGGTTCATAGAACGATATGACCACAAACTGTAAGGCAATTGGTCACACTTCAAGAGTTCAGCGGCTTCTGGGCCAAATTATGTGTTCAAATCACTTTTACTTTGAGCGCAGCAGCTCCACTGTATTTTGGAGGAGTGCATCGCTTTGCTGGGCACAGCAGTTAAGGAGCGCGCGGCCTTGTCATTCATTAAAATGAATTGGGTTCTGGGGCGCAATGCCATTCTTCTGCCTTCTATGTACCAGGTTGGAGGGTTGAAAATGGAGCGGCACTGGCTTCGAGGGCCAGAGATTAACCTAACAAGCGTTTTAACTCACCTCTTCAAATCTAGCCTCTCAGGACTCAAAGCACAGTCCCCATGGGAACGAAAGGCAATTGGAAAACCTGGGGCTGACCTCTCAAGTAAGGATACGTTTTCACCAGGTTCTGTTAATAAGAAATGTTTTTTCAGAAAGGCATTTTAAATGCATTTATTGTTTAACGTAAGCACAGATCAGAATGGTGCATTATATTAGTCTTCAATAAATAGAGACTTGTTGCAGAGAGAGAATTGGGGTCACTCACCAGTTGGTGAGCTGAATGGCGAGTTAGGGTGGCAGCAGATGGCCCCTGCACTGTGGGTTGCTCTCCTAGGCTTCAATCTGTGTGGCTGTGGCCTCAAGTCATCAGTCAGCCCACTGTGAACGGCAGGACGAGGAGGTAGCTGGGCATGCTCAGGGGCCAAATAATCACTTACAAAAGCTGGCACAGGGGTATGGAGAGGCCTGGCACCTCCACTGTGAGCATTTAGCTTGCTGTCTGGAGAAGAAATGAGAGATGAAATTGGGTACAGGGAAGGGACCTTGACAGAATGTTAAGAGCATCTGTAAGGTGTAGCAATACCTTGTCTTGGTGAATTCATTTTAATGGTGTCCACATTCATCTCTTTTGTAAAGTCTTTAGACCATCGGCAGTCCAGCTAGGAAATAAAATATTTTATGAATTAGCAATAGATAAATATCATGATCAAAGGGTAGTTAATAAAGATGCATTTCTGAACACTGAAATTAGCGAACCAATTTTTTTTTAAACTTCCATTTTGATATGGATGTTTATATAAAGTAGAATCAAACTAGCCATGATATTCCACCTGCGGAGATTAGTGTTTTTGTTGACAGTAGGCAATTGTCTGAGACACGTTTTGGCCATTATTACAACTACTGGCCAGAATTCATGGACTGCCTCTTTAAAGCTTTCCATGTTTATGTTCCTGCTTTGGCTTAAAATTGTATTACTGCAGAATAGATGGAATACACTCAGTTGCCATTTTATTACGTACACTCATGTAGAACCAGATCTTTCCCCGTATGCATCCATAACAGTCTGAGTTTTTCAAGGCATGAAGACTACAACGTGTTGGAAATGTTCGATTTATTCCTTTAGAGATTGACAACCATTTGTGAGTGAGAAGTATGTCTTCGATATCTGTGAAACGAAATACTGCAAATTTGTAGCAAAAACATTGTATTTCTGATGTTTGGTCAAATAAAACCAGGCTCAGGAAAAATACAGTCTAGTATGAGTTGTACACTTTTCGTCACAAGTTTTATTTAAGACTTTCTTTGTTATGTCCAAAGTAAACAACATCAAAACGATGTTTTTGCGATTGGTGCTTCGGAACCGGTAAAATTAAACAGTTTCACACAACTTTTTTGAAAATCCTAATTAACACCAAATTTGACAGAGTACCAACATGTCTTTTGAGGATTTGGACAGGTGTCTGAAGAGAAGGGAATTAGCTGATAGGATTGGTACCTGGTGTGGTCATAGCACAGATATGTTGTGTGTTCCATGATGTAAAGTACTGGACTGTTGCTGTTATTATTACTGTACCCATTTGTGATCTGCATGTTAGCCCGCATACAGTAGTGTAGCACAAAATTCTGGGCCCTGTATACAGGCTTTCTCTTAGGGCCCATCCCTTCTTTATGCCCGAATTTGAGGGCTCCTCCACACTTGAGTGGCCTATATACTTAGTACACCTCTCCTCCCTGTCTGAAGCCACTGAGGTAGAACAACTGTTGTTACTGGACTGTTTTTATTTTTACTGTGCCTGTTTGTGACCTGCCTGTTAGCTCGCACAACTCCTGTCATTTTTCTTTGACCTAAAAAATAATATTTGTCTTTGTAAATCCCAGACACTGTTGGACAAGAAAAGCCCAGGAGGGCAGCCAATTTTGAGATAGGACTACCTTAGTGCTGCACTGACAGATCAGCTGGTTTTTGCCTTTAAGTAGGCATCAGCAATCAGCTAATGATCTTACTTTCTAATGGTCGATAGGGAGAACAAATTAGCTAACCTTCTTCTCTGAATTCAATTTTCTACTAACAAGATATTATCACTATGTTCGTCTTGCAGCAAGAGGAAATGGTAATGACATTATATTTAAAAATCACCATAGGAATCTGCATCAGATAACAGTGCTGTGACGTTTTGTTGGTGAATTCCTAGAATGCCACAAACCAATTCACAAAAATGGATGGTCATAGCGTGTTAAAGCAGACAGACAGGTGTATTACTGGTATAACACGTCATGGCCACTTCACTCACTTTCTATAGGGGTGTTCCATTTTTATGAAGAGATATAGCTAATATACTGGCTTCTCAGTAGAAAGATACATTTCACTTACTGTTGCATTCTTGAAGACCTTTATAAAGACAAACTCACCAGTCTATGAACATTTCTTGCTGGTATTAGAGAATTGACAGCATTAAGATGCAGTTTATAGCTGTTGACCTGTGGGAAATAGATATGGTAAATAAAGCATTAGTGTTTCACATAATCAAACACGACTTCAAGATTAATGTGCTTTAAAGACAGAAACTAATGTGAAAATTTAAACAACATTTTTGCTTGTCCTTAATCTAACCTTAAATTAACCATTTTACAATTAAACTTGCAATAGATTATTTCAGCTCTGCCATCTCCATTTAGTCATATACATTTTAGCATTTAGGGTAATTCTTCCTCCAAGACATTTGAAGTAAAACACCCAACACCAAGCTGCAACCGGCAAACCCACTACGCAGTGTTTCTCAAACTTTTCTCAATATTGTACCCCCTTTGAATTGCTTTTTTTACATTTTTGTTAGAAAAAAGGTCTATAAAGAGGTACAATACAGCGCCGGCACCCGGCACTGATAGATTCACTAAACTTTAAATGCTACATTTGAAATGTTTAGAATCCATCACTTAATTCATTCATTAATATATTATAATTATTTTAGCAATTATGCATGACATATTTTTAAATTAGCATTTTTGCTTAAATTTCACGTACCTCCTGCAGTACTCCAAAGTACCCCTAGAGGTACAGTACACCTACCCCATTTGAGAACCACCGCACTACAGTAACCATGACTCAAAAGGACGTACTGTATTTTAAAAGCCTTGAATTCAACATCTATGAACATTATGAAGTAATAGTATAGCAATTTGTTTCGTCATTGTTAGCCCTCTGGATTGGGCTCACCGAATAAATTACGTTTGCTATGAGAAAACGTTTTTTTTTAAGACCAATTATTATTACCACAGCAGATGTACTGTAAGCCAGAAAGCCCATGCGATATAGTGATGCTCAGATCGTCATTTCCACACCCCATTAGGAAAACCACTAGCTAGCTAGGTAGGCAGTGGAAGCAATTACAGTACTCATTAATAAGTTTTAGCCTACTGAAATAGGGCAACATTATATCTTTCTTATTCTAGAAACACCGAATTTTCACACCTGTTCCAACTGTACAACACAATACAAAAATAGTCTAGTAGCCAGGTAGATAGCTTTTACATTATGCATTACAGTTATGTGACTGCATGGCAGCTTGCTTGCTAACTCTTGCCATTATATTAAGTTTATGATGGCACAGATCCTTACCGTGGGAGTTAGAAACATTCCTGTGCTGTTTTTGGCCTGTTGTTTTTGAGAACGCATTTTTCCAAAAGGTCATAACATAACAGCACCTGCATCAACTTGCTAAATTGTAGACTACCAACAGGTTTCCATCACGGACTTAAGCCTACACTTCTTACTTCCTTAGCAACGTGCATCATTTCCATGGCAACGACAACAGATCTAATGTAACAGTTGCCCTCTTTTGGGGCACATAGTAGGTGCTGACAACTGTCATTGACTCTAGGTCCCAGCTGTTTGTATGTTTTGTGTCTGGTTTCGGTTTCCCTAACTCTTATCACATGACATTTCATCACCCAATGGATTAACCTGATCACAGTCAACGACACACACAGGACTTCAATCTACAATCACTGTCTATTTAAATTCCTGGTTTTGTCATGTTGACTGTCGGACATTGTTTTACTGTGAGTAGCTGTATGTTGATTAGTTCTAAGTTGAAGATTCAGAAATAGAATAACTTTGACCCACCAATGTCTTTCCAAGTGTGTTATTCGTGAGTAAAAACTGACTGTTTATTTTTAACTTGACGCTTGACCCATTTCTCTCTACACCTGAACACAACATTGTTACAGAATGGCTGACTAAACAAAGGAGAGACAGCGAAGGAAGACTGCATGCATCAGGAGCAGTAGTACCTGGTACCTAGTATAGGGGAGACAGACAATGATTACGAACTCATGGCTATTATCCTTACCACGCTGGATAGCCTCGAGTCCACAGGGAGTAATGCACCTTTTCCAGAGGATGTCAGAATAGTGGAGAGGGGCTATAGCCCTTTCAGATTCCCCTACTGGGTGATGGGACGGAATGACTGTGGGGGGTGGTATTCTAAAAGTTGCCCTCTCCTGGGGACAGAGAGTCAGTGCTGCCAGCTCTCATTGACTCTAGGTTACCTACTAGTCAGCCAGCGGGATTAGGTAATAGTAGAGAAGGCACAATATTGATCACATAACATAAAGAGCAATAACTCCAGAAGGGATTGCCTCAAATACAATGATGAATTCCTTAAGAGTTAGAGGAATCATATAAAACCATCATTGCTCATGAATAAAAAGTTGACTCACTCGAAATATATTGATTTAAAACCACTACTCCAAAAAAAAGGTCTGCTCTTTATAAATTGTATCTATTAGGGGAGAAAATGTTTTTAGTTCAAGGACCATGCTAAAATGTAATAATTTAAATGGGACTGTTTCAATATTATAGGTACACACAACACATTTGAGGCCACCTAATTGAGAATAAAATAAAATTCCATATAAAGGTAGGATTGTTAAAATGTTACATAATCCAATTAATCTTAAAAGTGTTATTTAAAGTGGTAAAATCAAGAAAATGTAGACCACCCCATTCATAGATATTCATTGTCACAGGTTTCTTAATATAATGAGCTATGTTCTTCCACACAAAGTAAAAAATCATCTTAGCAATCATTTTGCTTATCTGACTTTTAACATTTAATGAAATACACTCAGCCTTTGCAAGTAATGCTCTGTGCTTCAGAGATATAAATGTTGTTGTACCCAATGATTACGTTTCTTTTGACTTTTCTCTATGATAGGATTTAAATTTTGAGCACATCTAGATTTATGATCCTTAGATATTACACTACCAAGATAATTCATTGTCTCTCTCACATGAATATTACAAATTGAGTTAAATTTTGATTTTTTCAGATATCAGTTCACACTTTTTATGTTCAAACCAAGACCAGGTGCCTGTTTATTTGTATGATCCTTTTCTAGCACTGTTTTACCTATTCACTGTTTCAAATGTTGAATGCTCTTACTACTGAGTTGTGGTTGTTTCATATAGTTTCTCTAAATTGTATGCACTCACTGTAAGTCTCTCTGACTGGGCACATTCGATTAGCATGAAAACAAATCCCAGAGAATGGTCGACTCGGTAGCAATGTGTTATTAACCCCTAAGTTCATTTTGTGCTGGAGTTGTCCTTTAAGTCAAACATTGGAGAGGTGCCTTCTTTCAACTAACTAGTAATATAATTACTATAAAAAGTCTAAATTTTTTTGCAATAGAAATCTCCAAAAACAATAAATGTAAGTGCATGAAATATAAAACAGTATCAAAGGCTTTTTAAAAATCCAAGAAATGTGTAGAACTCTTAGGCTATAAATTCAAGTAGTCCATAATATTGTCACAACGCAGGTGTTTTAGCATTTTTAGTTGGTGGTGTAGGAGGAAGGGAGAACAACCAGGGAGCGTGTGTTCTGTTTCATTTATTTTAGAGCCGAACATGCTTTATTGTATACTGTAATACTCTATTGCGGCATAGAATGCGGGTACATGCATAGACATAAATCTAGTTGCAGCTGCACAACGAATAAATACTGTAATACCATTCTTTATCACGGCATGGAACGCAGGTACAATATACAGAGCGTACGCCTGGCTTAACAAACTACATACCTACTCTACATACGACACATCAGTGGTGAAGTCACAAATCAGTATAGAGGTCTGATGTCTTTCAGGTCCAAAATAAGGTGATATTCAGCAAACAAAGGAACCAACTGAAACAGAATATATTCAAAATGCCAAGCGCCCACCTTCTGGAACATTGGAGCTTATAAAGCATACAACATGGCCACAACATGGCTACTGTCCTTGCCATATTATGACAAATATTTAAAATTATGATTTTTTATTTTTATTTCTCATAAATACTTATTGGGACCATTCAGCAAGGACAAGAGCAATAATTATATAGTCATTATTGAAGAGGCAGGGGGTGGCGATTATCAATTTAGGTTTAGGAATTAGGGTAATTAGACCTTGAGATTAGGTAGGAGGTAGCGCTACAAAATATAGTAGTTGCTAATGCTTTCCATGGTGCTGAAAGTAGTGTGAGACAGGCACAGGGAAATCATGTTGAAATCAAACGTGTTTTCATTTGAAAACACTGAATGAAAAGAAATACTGCCATGTGGGGTAAAATACAATAATCACTAGAATACACAAACAAAAATAATGACCAGTGACAAGCACACAATTCCCAACAGCATACAAACACTTACACAGGACTTATGTACATGAATTATGAACTAAATGAGTGCAGCTGTGATAATTTGAAGGAAAAACAGGTGTATGAAAGCCAAATAGGTCAAATATACATGATTTCTCACATGTGAACAACATTTAAACAAGACGTTAATAGCATGTTAATAGCAATTGAACAACATGTTGATTTTTCACATGTAGACAACACGTTAACAACATGTCGATAACACATAAACAACGCGCAAACAACACGTAGACAACACATTGTTTACACGTTAATTTCACATGAATTTGAGCCATTTGGCTACTTCTGCAGTTTGAATGGGTGAGTGTCATAAGTTTAGGGTTAAACCATTTCTGTAAGCCTGTGGGGGTCGCCTACCACTATTTAACATGCAAAGGATCCTCTACTTTCTTCTATTTTCTTTTCTTTGTCATTTCTTCTTTTCATAAAAAATTATACAATTTTTTAAATTATTTAAATTATTTTTTGATTAATTAAATAATTTAAATTCAATAAATTGACTATTCAATAATAAATTATTTTCATCAAGATAACATTAACAACTTTTGTTCCACTGCTGCCTTTTTGGGGACATTCATCCATCAAACTTTACAAACCAACAATAACAATAACATGTCACACATATATTATACATAATAGTTATGTAAAAGTTTATTACCATCTCGGTGCAATGCATGCTGGTAGTGAGGATATCACAGCAGATTGTTGTAGGGGGACATGTGGTCTATGTGTTGTTTGCGCGTTGTTTACGTGTTATCAACGTGTTGTCTACGTGTGAAAAATCAACATGTTGTTCACATGCTACTAACGTCTTGTTTACGTGTTGTTTACGTGTTGTTCATGTGTGAGAAATCACGTATTTTTGACCTATTTGGCTTTCCATACTGGTGAACTAAGACACATGACTAAATCATCAGAAAACCAACTAACAACAATGAACACAGGGCAGAAACTATAATACATATACACAAAAGGATCAACTAACACAACATGTCAGATGTCCTTAAGGGACACTATGACACTGGTAGGATAGCCCCTTGCGTTCCGTTACTTTTCTGAGGTGCTCCAAATCTGCATAGCACGTATGCCTAGTCACACAAATAGCGCATTTTATGATGAAAAACAACACTACCACCATTTGTTTGCTCCCACAGCATACACCATGTACAATAGGTCTCTTTGCCCATTTTTTCAATGAGAGCAAAGCAGCAAGTAAAAAGTTGAAATGTGTCCTGCTGAGCTGTAAGTACCTGGCTGCCAAGGCATTTTGCGTCAAATTGCTGCTTGCTAATCTATGGGACATGAGAGCCCTTAGCAAGCATCAAATACACGTGAGATATTCCAAATGGCAAGCTTTTACAATGGCTCCTACACCAGGTGTGCACAGCTCTGTGGGTTGCATTCCAAACATGTTCTTGCTGCTTTGCTCTCATTGAATATAAAGAGTGGTGCTATCACAGTGCCTGAATGCTGCAAATATATTATGGCACAGAAAAGTGCTGCTTATATTCATTTTCAAAAAGAGAATTCAAATGTGACACATTGAACTGTGTACAACAGGCTTGGCAGCCACTGAAAAAGCTTGCCATTTGGAGTGTCAGACGTGTTTCGTGGGAATTTGCTGCATGATATTGTATCATGGCATTTCAATGGCACCTTATAACTGGTCACATTACAACTATTTTCTCACTGCTTTACTCTTACTGAAAAGGACAGTCCTAAATCGCATTTAATTACGTTCTTAGGGAACTATTTTGCAAATGTGAAATATGAATGTATTTCAGGGTCAATTACTTTCAAAGGGAACTAAATATAAAAAACAAAATACGTAAAATATATAAATTACGTAAAAGCGTATAAATAGCGTAGTTTTGGTAGGGTGGAGTTCGGGGATGGTGAAAGGGCATTTGAATTCATGATTTTCATCCTGGAGTTTGCGAGTTCAAATCCAGATGGAAGCTATGTGTGCGTTCTTTCTTGCAGCGTAATGCAGACGTTTTGCACATTATATTTTTTTTTGGTAATGTTAACCCTAACCCTAATCCTACCCTTAACCTCAGAAACCACATGGCTAACCTTAACTGTAAATGTTAGAATGTCATTTTGAACACTATGGAATGTATGAAATGTGTGGAATGTTCTCGCATGAACCGGCGAAATGAATCGTGCAGGTGCAACATAATAGGACGAATATAGCCTAATAAGAAAAAACGTGCAGCTGAAATGTATGAACACCCTAAATATGTTGGATTACAACAAAATTTGTGTTTTCTAAATAGTTTCCTGAGAATGTATAATTTGGTAGACCTGAGATATATGGAAAAGGAATAGCAGGACTTGAAGTATATCATGGCTATATCATGTGTCCATGATACAAGCAGCAAATTGACACAAGACGCCTCAGATGTCTGAAATGTCAAGCTGTTTCAATGGCTCCCACGCTAGACCTTTCTGCTTTCTTCTTCTTGAAAATGAATAGGACCAACACTTTAACAGCAGGTGATGTGAAAGCTTTGCTCCAATACATGTTCATTGAGAAGAAAGCAGTTAGATCTGTAATCGGGTAGGTTGTTGTTCAAGACTGATTTACTTCAAAATAATAATATTTAGACATCTTTATCATGGCTTTTAGACCAAGAATAGAGCTTGGGACCCAAAATCCTGAACAGCTCTTGTAAGTTAAAGTGCATTGCCTTGTGAGGGGGAGGGGACTAAGAAATGGTAAGATTTAAAGAAAATAGGAATGGACAGAAAGACGTGGTAATATTAGCTTTAGAAGCAATGTTCACCACAAGGTTAAGCTTGAATTAACAAATAGATGGACAATATAATAACGTCTTTCAAAAAATTGAATAGATGGATAAATAAGAGTGAAAAAAGAAAATCTCCACTTCAGAGAAGTTAGCTCTATAAGTCATTGCTTTGCAGGGCAGTTAAGATATGGTGGTCACAAGTTCAAACATAGCTTCTGCAACTTTGGCCAGAGATCTAGCATGAGGCAGTGCAAATTGGCACAGTAATGCCTTGGATAAAGAATAGATCATTTGGATAAAAATACCTCTCCAGCGAATCCTTATGTGCAGATCATTTGCCTGTGAGTTGAATTGTGGAAATATTGTCGGGCAGTGCAATTCAAAGCTGGGGATGATTAGGTTGCCATGATGGTATGAGGGCCAGATTGGAAATAAACACCAGGGTTAACACACCTACTCTTACAAATAGTGCCATGGGATTTTTACTGACCACAGAGAGTCAGGACCACCATTTAACATCCCATATGAAAGAAGGCACCTTCACAGGGCAGATGTCCCCATCACTGCTTTGGGGCATTGGGAATGATCTTTAGACCAGAGGGAAGCTTGGCCCCTACTGGCCCTTCAACACCACGTCCACAAGCATTGGTCTCCCATTCAGTGACTAACCAGGCCTGACCCTGCTTAGCCTTAAAAGCAAACCAGCAGTTGAATACGGGGAGCTATGCTGCTGCCATTCAGTGGAAAGAGAACATTATTTTTACCACCCAATTGGAAACATTTACACACCAACACCACTTCAACCATCAACAGACTCTTTATCAGGCTATTGGCACATTCACTGCCAGCTTTCGCAGATGTCCACTTTCTATGGTCTTTGTTTCACGCAGAGAATTCAATAATTAACAAGACAAGTAAATATGGTTTACAATCTCACCAATGAATCAGGGGCATTTGTGTTACATAATATGACCATGTGAAGTGTAATTCAAGTAAACTACAAAAAAGCATTATCCCACACATCAGATAAAGAATTAAGCAGCTTACATCATGTGCATTTACATATTGACACTAAAACATCCCCATTGTACAGTAGATTAGGATACTGTTTCCATTTGAATATCTGCAGTGTTGATTGGCTGACTTGAAAGGTAAAAAAGGTAAAAAGTTGATTCACTCTGTTTATAAAGTAGTTTTTCTGGCCCATATTAGATAATAAAACATTTTTATGAATAATGTGTGTGTGTGTTTGATGCTTGAAGGCAGTTTAACAATTTATCAGTGGTTAAAAAATACCTGGAAAAGCAGGAACCAAGGAAGAAATCTAGAGAAGTGCCAAAGCCCAGAGGTCTGTGAATACACTTACTGTAGAATGTGGCAGTATACAATGTAGAAGTAAAATGCTGCACTCGTTAAATAGAAGATTATAAAAGTGTTAATGAGTTAAAGATATAAAATATGATTGACAAGAACACATTCTTATTTACAGTTATGACCTGCAAACATTTAGGGTTAACTGTCCTGCTCAGGGACATAATAAAATGGTTTTACAACTTGCCAGCTTGGGGATTAGAATCAAGGTCCATTTGTATGTTGGCCCAAAGTTTAGTCCACTCAGCTACCCTAATGTCTTTCAATGACCAAGGACAGAGTCGTATATTCGTAAATATATTTAAAAAACCATGAATGCTGCTTTACAAATATCTCATTCAAGCCAGGATTGCCAAATCAGGGAGTCCGTGTGGCATTTTGGGCTAATTTGCTGCATTGCAGGAAAAGCTAAAACCTAAGTCGAATTATCTACCTTGCCACATCGCTCTCCAGTGACTTGTTGTGTGCAGATCGGGCACCTGTAAATCACTGGCGGCTGCTGGTCTTTCAAAGACGGGAAGCTCATTTATGTTGGATGATTCACTACTCTCATCATGTCCCCTAAATGACAGCTCCTGCTAGCCAAGTATTGGTGTCACATCAATAAGGCGGTTTAGGAAGGCCTTGTTTTGTTTGACTGTTTCATTATGTTTAGCCACTTGAATGCGAGCACCTTCGTTGATTGCATGCTGGATCCTGATCCTGCCCATGCAACTTAATCTTGCACATGCACTCATATGTTCATTGCTCTTTTCATGCCTTTTATATGCCCTGTCAAAGTTTGGCAGATCTGCAAACCCCACCTTTGACCAAACAACACATCCGTGAGGTTCCCCATGCTATTAGAGCCCCCCCAAAACATCAGTGAGCCAACACCATGCTTCACAGTGGGGATGGAATTCTTTTCACTATAGGCCTTGTTGACCCCTGTCCAGACATAGCGCTAATGGTTGTGACCATAAAGCTCTATTTTGGTCTTGTCACTCCAAATTACAGTGTGCCAGAAGCTGTGAGGTATGCTAAGGTGTTGTCGGGCATATTATAACCACACTTTTTTGTGGCACTGGCGCAGTAAAGGCTTCTTTCTGAAAACTCAACCATGCAAGTATCGTCGTATTGTGGTCCGTCTTTTTCCAGAGCAGCCTGTGTGTCTGCCAAGGTTACCCCTGGGTTTTTCTTTGTATTCTGAAACAATTTTTCTGGCAGTTTTGGCTGAAATCTTTCTTGGTCTACCTGAACTTGTCTTGGTGTCAAGAGATCCCTGAATCTTCCAATTTTTAATAAGTGATTACACAGTACTGACTGGCATTTGCAAGGCTTTGAATATTTTTTTAGATCCATGTCCAACTTTATGTAGTTTTAGTCCTTTTTTACGCCGGTATTTTGACCGTTCTTTTCTGCTCCCAATGCTCAGTATCTAGTCTGCTCAGTGCATCCACCTGAGAGCTGAAAAACTTATTGACTATTTCTACAAAGACAATAATTGCAATTTAAAATGCCACAGGTGTGTAAAATTAACCTTTAATTGCCATTTTAATGTGTGTGTCTGTCACGTGTGTTTTTAACAAGGCCAAAGATTTCAAGAGTATATAAACTCTCGGTCAGGGCCATTTGGGGGATTTCTGTTATCAGTATAGTTTACAAAGTAGCAAAACACTGTGTGATAATTAATGGCCTTATATGATCACTATTCTTACATAAAAGTCAGATATTTAGCATGAACAGTCATCTTGTCAAAACCAATGCTGCAATTTCACAATTTCTGCCAGGGTATACAAACTTATGAGCACAACTGTCTGTTTTGTATATACTGATCAGGCCAGCAGGATCCGGTACACTAGATATATCTCAGAATTACAAAACCAGTATCCATGGATTATAAAATGCCATGTGATGTTCGGTACACAAGATATTCCAGAAGTACAAAACCAGTATCCAGGGATTATCAGATGCCAGGCAGGTTTTGGTACACAAACAGTTCAAAAGGTAATACCAGGTTCCACGGAGAGTCAGGAGGCAGGCAAGGTTAAAATACATGGGACAGCTCTGTGCAAAGGTATTATTGTGGCCTGGAAATTGAATCTGCAGTGTACCAACTGTCCCCGGGGGTTTTTCAGAGGGCCATGTGGTTGGGTGGGTGGGCTCTCCTTCCAGCACATTTGCACAGGCTAATACTTCCTGGATGAACAAGCAGTATGATAAGAAGCCAACTGCCTTGGCGAAATGTAAATTGGAGGACACATAACAACCTTGAATCTTCTGAACCTGCTGGGGAGTTGGGATGGATCAAGCCTATAATCGCAAATCGATGTCAACAAAAAAGGAGGTGAGAACAATGGAGTTGCACACCCAACTATAAATACAACTGTATAATATAGTAATAAACTAGGAAAGGTGAGTTTGGTCTAGATGTCCAGAGTTTAGATAATCATACAGATGTGTGTAAAGAATGCATGTCTACAGTTAAATCAACAAATGTACAATGTTTGTACTTGCCATGGGGTTTGAATAGTGGTCACGAGTGACCCCTATATTTTAATCAAGAAACAAGAGCTCATTTTAACTCAGGTCAGCTTACTGTGATCAGCTTACTCCTGCTAAAGGGCCATGTCATAGTGATACTCTAGGGTGTCACCATGTGGAACATAGTCAGTCCTTCCAGTGGAGGCCGGTGAAGCTTAAATCGAGAATAATTATTTTATATTAATAACTGGACTGAGATAATTTGAATGGAGTTAAAACACATTAAACCCAGTGTGAAGTACCATTTTATTAACTCCATTTCAACCATTAATAAGGGCCCAATCTCAGATACGTTTTACCGGGGTCCAATTCTTGCTACTGCACATTTCTCTTAGATCTGTCTGCTGATGAGTACAGCCCAAAGGCACACATCGCCACAATTGCACCATCTCTATCCTCTGATACACATACATTATTTCTTGTCCCGAACAACAAAATTGGAATGTTAACTTGTCACATCTCTCACCCCATTTGAGCAATACATGTCGTGTGTACGTCGCTCTCGTTAAGAAGAAATATTGGCTAAAAAAAACAAGGTTGGCAATGATGAATTTTTTTATTTTGTGAAAAACTAGTCCTGGCAGTGAATAATGGATCTACAGTACACATTATGCTAATTGCCCAATCAATGGACAAAAGTTGCTCAATGCTATAGTATTGTCATAGACTCCCTTATGGGGACCTGAAATGTCCTTGTAGTTATTCCCCTGTGTGTGTGTTTAGATCCGTTCCCGCTCTTTCTATCATATGACCACATCACGTTTTCTTTACCCAATAGATCGCCCTAGTTACTCAACCATTTTATAATTATTTTCTTATCTAAGTCCTGTGTGAGTGTTTTGTGGTGTGGTGGATTGTTTTATGTAAGGTTTGTGTGTAGATAATTTGCTGAATTGTGATTGAATTAGACAAATATTACTATCCATTTGGCCCCTTGTGGCAGTGTTCTTTTGATTCAAGTGTTTTCGATATTAAGCACAGTTTTTTTTCATCCGATCCTTCGCGCCTGTCTCTATTCATCCACATTACGCAAAACGGTCTTTACAAGCATTGTTAGATTTTCCTCCGTAAACAAAATGGACCAATTACCACTGATATGGTTTGGAACATTAATTCATAAAAATGTGTTGAGGAATTTGTACTGTTAACAACATTTGGTCTACATGTTGCAAACACAAACAAACCTAAACACGAAAGACAATACCAATAAAGATGAAATATTAACCACAATTTTTCTATAATGGGCACATCCAATGCCAATGCCAATGTTTGACCTATGCATTATAATACTCCCATGATTTCGATTACATTTTGAAGCAAACAGACTAATATTCTAGAATAATGCTGGGCATATGAAAGATAAGCTGTTGTGAAGGTGGTTGGAATATCTCCTTGCAGGGCCATCATCTGTCTGACGTCTGCTCGTGGCACCGGGAGGCAGGATGTTTGCTGCAGAAGGACATGTGCCGCAGAGAATGACTACCAGCTGGAAAAGCCTTGCCAAAAGGGAAGAGAAAACATGAAGTCATCTCACAGTGGCCCAATGTATCAGTAGTAGTGTAACAGTAATATGTTGATGTAGGTGATGATTTACAGGGCCATGGAGGAAATGATACCGGCCTAGGTGTATACTTAATGAAGACAAGAAGAAAGTGCAGTCAAATCTTGGAGGTGTGGGCAAATGAGATGGTGGCTTTGAGAAACTCAGCATTGGTGACCATGTGGATGGAGGGACTTTATCAGCTGTCGAGTCATAAATACCAGGTGGACGCACCCGTTGACGTTTTTGAAGACTGGCCCCATCCTATTTATCTCGTTGGGAGTCATACTTGTTTGCTGGTTGTAGCTGAGTTTAGTACCCCAGAGGAATATATTTCTGTAGAGATTTGCAGATTTAACAAGTAACTGTCACGCTCGAATTGCAATGAACTATATATATTCATTTTGGGGTTGGAACAAATCTTTCCACTGCACTACAAGGATAGATCCCATTTCTATATTCATTAATATTGTAATAAACCTTGATCCGGAGGGTGCAGGTCAACGCCCACCTACCCCTAGGCGTACGGCAATTACTGGATTGAGAACGGTAACGTGAATGCTGAGCCACCTTTGTTAACCCGGAAGGTCCGGTTTGTCGGAAAGCTTAGGAGCAAACCCAGCACACACAAGGAATACAAGTACTTCGGTATAATTGCTCAATTTCATAAGGTAGCATATAGCAGCATGGTAAGTTCCAAACAGACATCCCTTAGTAAAATCCCCATAGGTAGACCCCCCTGCCTCGAATAACTCAACATGAACGTGACTTGGCGGATGGCGTGCTCTATTTGTCCTCAGACGGGGGTAAGAAGATGTTGACGCACTTCTATTGCTCACTTATCTAACTCGGTACTTAATCCCCATGGCTAGCAATCTTCATCGCTGGCCGCGCTAAATCACGGTGAATGACCCCTCCCAAATAGATTGAATACTAGCGCCTTGGTGTCTCTTGGAGTTGTTTTGTTAGCTTCAGTGGCCCAGTTAGCATGGCCCCAGTTCAGGCTCACAAATAGCACAGAATGATTTAACTGGAGTTCAATTCAGGCTCGCAGATAGTTCAGAGTAATTCAACTGGAGTTCAGTTACGTCTTGACTAGCCTGTCTCCAACAACACCACATACTCTCGTAATGTTCCCAGCTCTACAATAAATAGGGTCCTGGCATTGCCACAGGTGCAGAGCATTACACTTATGAATCCATAGAGAAGGCAAGAGGGCTCCCCCCCAACATGCATCGTATCCGCATTATACTGTCCCTTCCCACCGGCAAACAAGACTCCTCCCCGAGTCACTCTCTAGCCATGCTATAGTCCTGAGACCATACTGGTGGCCTCCGGTCTCACGGCTGCCAAAGCACCCTCTGCTGCTGAGGGTCTCCCAACCCCTCTCATAGGCTTGACGCAGCTGGTCCCCACAGCCCTGGTTACCGGTCCTCCTGTCCACTCTCCTGGTCCTGCACGGCTTCTCCTCCCACAGTTGTCGATGTCCTCCTCTGGTCCTTCCTTTGCTGGGACCCATCCACTGGTGTGGCCAAAGTCGTAGCCTGCATGCTGGTTACAGCTGACCTCAATCCTCCTGGACACCGGTCCTCCTGAATGGGCCTCTGGTCCTGCACAGGTCTTTCACCTACAGCCTATCCTGGCTCCATCCATTCCTGTACTCCTCCAGTTGGAATATCCAGCCCTAACGCGGACTGGGCAGACAGGCTCGCTGCTCCTTGAGGTGGGACTGTCTCTGTGATGGTGAAAGGAACAAATGGCTTACAGGAGAATTACAGGTGATATCAAGATGTAGCTCTGTTGTCTGGATATCTGGAGTGCTGTCAGTAGCGAGAATAACTCAAACAATCTGTATTGCCAAAACTGTGTCATCCTCCTGCTCCAGTTTACTGCTGTAATACATTTACGGGGCAATTATTAAAACCTGCTTTTAGCCTCTAAACATGTTCGTAATGTCATTACTAGTACATAGCTATTTGCAGTGATTGCTTACAGTAAACACAGTAAATCTGAAAAATCAGCCAGTGTACATACCTCTGTTTATTTCCCATTTTCCAGTGAAGTCCACACTAGTCAATTGTCAAAGTCATACAATGCACTATTCCAAAACATATTTTTTCCGCAAAAAAACGATTTGCTGTGGTTATTATAGAATGCATTTATTAGAAATATTACAATTCCTATTATCCCTTTATAGGTTCCTGTGTTCAGTAAAAACATATATATATAATATATTTATTTTTAATCTATGTAAAATTTGTCTAGCCTTGACAAATGAATGGAAAGTTACATAGTGCATCTTTAAGATAATTTACTTTGACAATACTAAATAACAATAACAAAGTTTTTGGTTTTGTTTCGCAAATTCTTGAAGCAGTGAGTGATGTATTTTAAGACCAGTGGGTCAACTCCCAATGCCCCCAGGTAGGGAACATACTGTACACATCTCAGGTAGGGTAGATACACAGCTCAGGTAGGGTATACACACAGCTCAGGTAGGGTATACACACAGCTCAGGTAGGGTATACACACAGCTCAGGTAGGGTACCATACATACACACCTGGAGTATCAATGGAAATGGGTGTATTGATAGTGGAGTTTGTGAGAATTCAGAGGTTTATGAGGAGTGGTGGGAGTGTCAAGTGTTGTGAATGCATTGCCCGCTTCCTGCCTTCTTGTAGTATTTGAGCTGTTAAGGCAGGTTGGTATGTGAGCTTGAAGGGTGTGGCTTGAAGCAATAAGGGACATATTTAAAGAGCAACAGTGCATTATGAACCCACAATTCCTCCATGTAACTGCCCTCATACTAAATTCTGGCCTTTGAAGCCAGTGCCACTCAATTTTTTCATTGCAACCCTCTAATCTGGGACTTACTTAGACTTGGTACACCAGGTGGGTGCAATTAATTATAAGGTAGAACAGAAAACCAGCAGGCTTTAGCTCTGATATGGTAGGATTTGAGCACCCCTGCTGTAGTTCTTCTGGAAAGGGGTGTCTCCAAAGGGTCACTCAGTGAGTCAAGCTGATACACATGAGCAAACAGTGACTGAATTACTCCTACCTGATTTATTGGTGCATTTTGCCTTTTTGCTGAGCCGGTTAGACAGGTTAGGGCAATTATGTGACAGGATAAAAGAATGGTTAGGCATAGCTTATTGCAGATCATTATCAATCGTTGCAGAACCATCAATCAAGCAGAAGTGATTACTAAATATGTGAGAGTTTGTTCTGTATTTCATATTTATTTTTGTGGTACTTTTACTCTGTTTTTCACCCCAAGTTGGTGATTTTCAATTTGTAATTAAGGCCCTGCTTTACCACACAACTCCCAGATAATGTTGAGACATGTTTCTTCTATTGCACACCAAATGTTGTTCTTTCTTATCATGCTACTCGCTCAACTAGGCAGTCTACCAGAATCCTGAGCACCCAGGCGCCCAAGCAGCGTAACAACATTTGTTTTGATTCTTAAGGCTGATTTATACTTCTGCGTCAAGTTTACGGTGTAGCATATGCCATAGGAATACGTTGTAGCCAACGCCGTCATGAGAATTTATGGTTCTCCATTGGTGTCTGCATTGCACGCGTGATGCCGGAAATGCAATGCAATCAAGCTAACGCCCAAATCACACAGAATCCGCTAGTTGCGTTGCATATGCATAGTTTTGATGCAAAGCACTTTGCCTCATTTACGCATTGTCTAATGTGTCACAGCGCATGTAAAAATGGATGAGAAACTTATAAGAGCGGTCGCCGGGTATCCGGCAATTTTTTTATATAACAGCAGATGTCTACAGACACATCAATCAAAAACAATATGCTTGGAAGAGGAATATGAAAGACATTGAATTAGCAGGTCAGTAACTATAAGTGTTGACTATACCACATTTATCACCGTTTTGAAAAGCTAGCAAGTGGTTTTTTTTTTTTTTTATCCCACTTTTTTTTATATTATTATTGCCCCCTACACTCCACACCCATCCCAACCCTTACCTAACCTAACCGTGACCAAATGTTGAGACCAATTACCTGTGCCATTTTAATATTATCTCTAGCTTATACATTTTGTGTTATTTACAATATTTACAAATCTTGTGCATTTTACAAAACCCAGTTTCACTTGATCCACCCCTCATCCACACCCAACACT
>JACXGM010008582.1:0-28242 GCA_016801145.1 Umbra pygmaea | reverse complement strand
TCTGACGTCAATGACGGTCGACAAAAAGAAACGTCCCGTGTCTTCAAATTAAATTACAATTTTCTCTGGATTTGAAAGTTGGTGGAAACATTTAGTATAATGTAAGTACACAACTAAGAAATATATATAATATATGTATAGTGATGTTTTCTTTCATTGCAAAGTATGTATTTTGTTATTGTTTTGATTGATATTACATATTGTACCTTTAAAGCTTGGGAAATCTTTCTGTATCCAAATCCGGCTTTAAACCTCTCCACAACAGTATCCCGAACCTGCCTGGTGTGTTCCTTGTTCTTCATGATGCTCTCTGAGCTTTCAATGGACCTCTGAGACTATCACAGAGCAGGTGCATTTATACAGAGAATTGATTACACACAGGTGGATTCTATTTATCATCATTAGTCATTTAGGTCAACATTGGATCATTCAGAGATCCTCACTGAACTTCTGGAGAGAGTTCGCTGCACTGAAAGTAAAGGGGCTGAATAATTTTGCTCGCCCAATTTGTCGTTTTTTCATTTGTTAAAAAAGTTTGAAATATCCAATAAATTTTGTTCCACTTCATGATTGTGTCTCACTTGTTGTTGCTTCTTCACAAAAAATTACAGTTCTATATCTTTATGTGGCAAAAGGTCGAAATGTTCAAAGGGGCCGAATACTTTCGCAAGGCACTGTAATCGTTTCCATGGTAATCCAGAAAAGGTGATCCCTACACATTGCCCTCCCCATATCCCGAACTCCCCCTCAAATAAATTAATCAGCAGATTTATTTTTAAAACAGGTTGCACTAAATCTTGATGGACTCTTTAAAAATGCATCGAGCACCACAGTGGCTCAGCTTCACTAAGCCAGCCGACAGCAGAAGAAGAGTATGCCACTGAAAAGGATGGAGCGAGAGGGAGAGGAAGAGGAAGAAAGAGCGTGAGTGAGAACGAGAGATGAGAAAAAGAGGAGAATAGGGAGCGGCGGAGAAGAGATAGGAGAGAGATGGGAAAGGATTAGAGAGAACTAGAGATGCGTGAACATATTCAAGGACCAGTGTAACCATGGTCTGAAGGCGCACAATGAAAAGCAGCCATTTTATTTGCGTTGTTCAAAGGCTGTCAAAAGATGTGTACCTCCTCAATTGACTTGATTGCACCAAAATGACATAAAAAATGCTTAACAATCAATTATATAATGATGTGAGGTGTTTCCTCCAGGCATGGTCTTAACAAATAAAACAAAATAATAATCCTGGTTCTCTATTGCGCATGTTTTGCACCCAGCAGATGTAGAGGAGGAGTAAAGATGGAGTCCAGAATGTTCCATCACTAGAGGCCCTTTGTCCAACAAACTCTACGCCGGGGTTCATTGTTCCTTCACCTCGTTTTTACTCTGTTAGTTTATTAATAGGTTATTATTGAATAGTTATTACTACTGTATGTTGTTTATAGAAGTCTAATCAGAGAGAAAAAAAATCTGTAAATCTTGTCCTTATCAATGGAGTTCTATCAGTCTCTCGTCTTTGGTTTATTTCATTGGCCTACTTTTTCCACTTCTGTGTTTTCTAGACAGCTTTGTTTTGCTGTTGGCAGTCAGCCACTGGAGGTATTTGAAGGGAGTGAATGTGAAATCCCTGTAGCTCCATGAGAATGCCATGCCACGTTGGTTTCTAGCTCTCCCGTCTGTTCAAACTCTGTGGCAAAGTTTGACTGCGCCGCATATTTTGAAGCATTACTAACACGCACAACAGCTGTGTTTTGGTCCAGGACTTACTGTACACGATTTGTTGTTTGTTTGTTATTCGATGGCAATTTAAAGACATAGCTGTGATATATGTATTTGGACGGGCTGACACACAATTGAGGGACTGATGAACGACGGGCAAGCATTGAGACAGACACACAAATATGTGAACAAAATGTAGACTTACAGGAAAGTAGAGTAGCACAGCTCCAAATAAAATGGTCTCCAGGAGAATGAGACCAGACGCTCGGATTCTCTGTGAACAAGAAACGGGGGAGATACCATCACCATAGAGACCACAACTTCAATTAACACCACAGAGTTATTCGGAGGAAATCTAAACCTTCATATATTAAATGATTAATTAACATTTACCACGCTGAAAATTCATGTCAAAGAATTTGACTTGATGACACAACATAATGACTATTCATTAACAAGATGGCCCCTTTGTTGAGGTGCTCTGCTACCAATTATGTTGGTGGAAACAAGTAAGGTTGGCAAGACATTACTGGGCTGAATATAATTTAATTGTCTTTCATGTAAATATGTAAATTTACACATCTCTTGGGACTTTTACCTGAACTGTGTTTCTGGAAGATTCTCTAAGGGCACAACACATGCTGCTATAAATATGAGTCGTCGATTTCACACCACAAGTACAGAACAACTAAACCAAAACATATAGACTTATCTGTTTACGATGGAACACTACATATCAGTTGGACTGTATCCCAAATCAAAAAGTTTTTCAGACTTTAAATTACTTTCGTCTTGAAATACATATTTTCTAATGTCTATAAAAAAAATTCTAACACATTTTTTTGTAGATCCAGATATATGCCCAACACAGATCAACAAAGAATATACAGTATGTCCCACTACTCAGGAAACAACATAGTGACTATCATGAATTCAATTCATTTCAATAGTCTCATTACAGCTGGCCCCTAACGTGTCCCTGGATCCCTGGTTTCAGGTTGCCTCCTCCACTACGTTTCCATTGTCATAAGGGATTCCTTGTGGTGAAATATACAAAATGGCTGCCATGGGGGCTGCAGACACTACAACGGGCAGACCTCACTTCTCCCCCAGTCCGGTGGGCAACCCCGACGCCACAGGCAATCATCCTGGAGGGCAGACAGCAGACCCTCGTTTGAAGTGGGAATCCCCACACAAAAGGCCCACTTCCGGATGCCAATGTTGAGCATATCTGGAGGAAGACGAAGGGGCGTGGCAGTCGCTACCAGCTGAAGGGGCACTGTATGCTCAGGTGACGAAGGTGTTACCTCGGGGTTCTCTGCAGCAGCAGGAGGGTTGCTGGGGTTCTCACCAATGGCTGCGGCATTAGGGTAGGAGCGGTGATATTGGCCGCAGGCTGCAGTGTGACCAGCACCTGTGAGGGTGGGGCCAACACCGGATGAGAAGTGGAAGGATACACCCCTTCCTCGGGCACAGGGGTCTGGTCCCCTGGAAGAGGCGCAGCTTGGTGGTCCTTTGTCACAGTCTCAGCCTCCTCCGGATTCTTCACGGAGGGTGGAGCTACAGGCTCAGACGTGGAGGAAGTCTCTACGGGACTCAGGGTTGGAGAACGCAGCAGATGGACATGGAGAAGTTGGCGTATGTCCACCAGGGTGGCTGCTGGGAGGTCTGTTTAGTCCGAAGGGTCTATACCCCTCTTCTACTACCCTGATATTGGTGGGTTACTGGGGTTAGCCCTTCAACTCTTGAATGCTGTCGAGGGTGGCACAAATTAGGTTGTCCCACTCGTCTTCATCATCCTCACCTTCTGGGTTGTAGTGGGCACTTATTCCTTCGCTGTCTCTTTAAGGTAATTCATTCTGTCACAATGATAATAATAGTGGCTGTTATGGTCTATGGTGCTGAATGGAATGGTGAGACAGACACGATGGCTTCAGTGGTGAAAACAAACCGATTTTAGTCTCGATAACACTGATCAAACAAACTGCCTCGAGGTGCAAAACAGTAGCAAAAGTACTTTCTTCTACTAAAAATAACACACACAGACTAACAGTAAATAATGACTGACAGATATATGAAAAAACAGAGATTAAAACAAAGAGCTTAAATATCGATCTAATTAGCAATAGCCCACAGTCGGGAACTGAGGCGATCTATTTCACAAGTGAATCATGTGAGAAAATGTCATGGGAACACAAAGCGGGAATACAGAAAACAAACAGTTCATACTAGACAGAAACTGAATAACACACAAAGGGGAGCAACTTGAACATGTCAGGACCCCATAAGAAAGACCGTGTTAAGCATGTTTCAGTCAGTTGTCTACCAGAGATTAGAGCAAACTAAACAGGTACATGGATCACATCTATATTGACCACAATGTGCTACTAATAAAAACACTTATTGTTTTATCTGGCTTATGGTACAGTCTGTTTTGGGTCTTCAATCCAGAGTGAAAACCTTGGGGGTGCGTTCTGATGAGTCCTTACCTTGTTCCTGCGAAAGTGGTAAACCAGGAGCATGGCCACCAGATCGACCAGCATACACAGGCCCTGAAAGGTGGCCAGAGTGAGTCGCAGGGCTCCGTCTTCCCGAGCCAGGCAGGGTGTGTCGTCCCGGCAGTAGGGGCAGCCCTCACGGCACGGCAGGCACTTACTGGACATCTCCGGGGGGTCCTCGCCATGAGCGTGAGCACCGTTCTCTTTCCCTGGGGGAGAAAAGAGTGGAGGAAGGTGTGTCACGAGGCAAGAGAGACGCCAGAGATACGTTCAATAACAATGGACCAGAGTTACGTTCAATAACAGTGGATCAAAGTTACATTTGAGTTGTTTAGAAGACTATCTGATCCAGAGGGACTTGTATAAGTGATAGGCAATAAATCCAAGCCAGAGTCTGAACGTTCAGAAAAGTGACCCAGAGGTTCTATGATGGTGGACCAAAGGTATGTTCAATAACAGTAGCCAGAGCTATGTTCAATAACAGTAGACCAGAGCTATGTTCAATAACAGTGGACCAAAGGTATGTTCAATAACAGTAGACCAAAGCTATGTTCAATAACAGTAGACCAGAGCTATGTTCAATAACAGTGGACCAAAGGTATGTTCAATAACAGTAGACCAAAGCTATGTTCAATAACAGTAGACCAGAGCTATGTTCAATAACAGTAGACCAGAGCTATGTTCAATAACAGTGGACCAAATGTATGTTCAATAACAGTAGACCAGAGCTATGTTCAATAACAGTAGACCAAAGCTATGTTCAATAACAGTAGACCAGAGCTATGTTCAATAACAGTAGACCAGAGCTATGTTCAATAACAGTAGACCAGAGCTATGTTCAATAACAGTAGACCAGAGCTATGTTCAATAACAGTAGACCAGAGCTATGTTCAATAATAATGGACCAGAGCTATGTTCAATAATAATGGACCAGAACTATGTTCAATAACAATTAACCAGAGCTATGTTCAATAATAGTACACCAGAACTATGTTCAATAACAATGAACCAGAGCTATGTTCAATAACAGTAGACCAGAACTATGTTCAATAACAATGAACCAGAGCTATGTTCAATAACAGTGGACTCGAGCTATGTTCAATAATAATAGACCAGATATAGAGTCATGGAAATTGTAGCTATGATGTGGACTATGCTAGTTCCGCTAGCGCTGTAGCCAGACATGAAGTTATTGAGCGTTACCTAATATTCAGTGCACCAGTCACACAGATGTTATCCATGCCTTCAGTAAATAGTGCTTAATAAGCATGTAATTCATCCACGGGTCCCAGGGCTTCTCAAATATGCACATACTGCTACACTCCCAAATAGGCCGCTTCCGTTCCCTACATAGTGCACAACTTTTGACCAAACCCTTATGGGCCCTGATGAAATGAATTGCACTACAAAGACCACACAGTTATTTGGGACGCAGGCGCTGTACCCACCGACCCAGGCAGTGGATGAATGGAACAGGATAAAAGCCTTCTTCAAATCACTGCCTCATGCAGTGTTAGAGCTCCGGCAGAAGCCTAATATCCCTCCTTTACTGCCAATTCCAGCCTTTTATGTAAAACAGGTCGACCCCCCCCCACACACACAGAATCACACCCTCTCCACCATGGAGGAGGCACCACTTCATCATGGAAGAGGAGATCCTGGTGAGAGCGGTAACTCACAAGCCTATTTTTAGTTGCACTGAATGTGTTTATGAGGGCGGGTGTGTGTGAAGTGTGGAAATAATGCTCTCTCTTTAAAGCGCCAGTGCAGAAATTCTGTCTCCCCCTCCTGGCAGTGAGAACAATTACACAAACACTGTCAACGTCCGTTTATGACCTTCTTTTTAGACTGTAATCCTTCATCTGAACACCAAGTTGCTTTATCTGGAGCATCTGAATTATTTTCTTATACGCTTCTTGGTTTTTCTGCAGCATTTTACAGCGTACTCCTAGTTCCTGTAACATTAGCCCCACCTTCCTTCACAACGGTTACTCCCCTCTTCCGCTCTGGTAAACCAATCATTGCTGGGTGATGTAAAACGCATCACTACTGGCGCTCCAGCATGGGAATGTCGCACCAGACACCAAATTTAAAAACACTGTTTCCTGCCAAATACAGAGCGATTGATCTGGCAGCGATAGGCTTAATCAGCATTGTGTGAACTGGTTTGGCTAGGGATGGAATGTAACAAATGATTGTTTATATGTAAGAGTTCTGCACTGCAGCTTTAAGGAAAATTGCGCCTGTCTGCTGATGTTCAACTGTCTGCTGATGTTATCAGAATCCCTGATTCTGATAATGTTTCAAGTTTTCATGTTTGGATATCAAGGTTGCAGGATTTTTTGAGAACCAAACCATGAGACAAAAACTGTTTGGACTAATGTAATATACACTACAGTTTCATTAACACCACCCATATCAGAAAAGCAACTATGGCCTGTCCCTGGTATTAATAAACAACTCACAGTTATGAATACTATGTTCTCCAGTCCCTTGAATATTACCCCGAGGATAAAAGCATATTGATGTCCAAAATGAGCACAGCACAATGTACACAGATCTGTTATTCACAGTAACAACAGTGTTTGGATGGTAAATAAATGGTAAATGGACTGCATTTATATAGAGCTTTTTCTAACCAACAATGGTCACCAAAGCGCTTTACATTGCCTCTCATTCACCCATTAATTCAGTCATTCATACACCGACGGATCCAGAAGTTCTTCAGAGTACACATCGAAAACACAGACAACTGTCTGTTAAGAAGTGTCTTAACAGGCACAGGCTGAAGTGATAATGCAGTGACAAAAGAAAGATAAGATATGCACATGTCAATACGCCGATAAAAAGAAAAAACTCAAGCGAGAGCGGAGAAGTGGAGAATTCAGCTGAAATAAAGCCCCACTAATGGGAACCGACGTACTGATGGAGGAGGCGTAAGAGCTTATCAGTCGTCCTGTTAACATCTTTAAAGCTCGTTAACCTTGTAGACCTTAGAGTGTAGAAACCGCCTAATGATGCGTAGGGCACCGCCTAACCGTTTGTTATTCTCTGTTAGCTGTTCTGGGAGAAAAAAATAACCCTGATTATTTGACTACAGTACAGAAAGTAGCTAACCAATCCCCCATAAGGTACCGGAGACAATATAATTTAGGGAGAAATAATGGGGTGCTTGTTTTTTAACTGTAGGGTCCAAAGGATGGTTTAAGGTACTAAAGTTAAAGATATACGCCTACTGTCATAATGGTGACATAATATCCATCCTGCCAAGGCGAGCGTAAAATTCAATGTTGCGTGACATTACAAACGTGATACATACATACGTACATACATACATACATACATACAAACATACATACATACATACATACATACATACATACATACATACATACATACATACATACATACATACATACATACATACATACATACATACATACATACATACATACATACATACATACATACATACATCGCATTCCAAATTATTATGGAAAATATATTTTTACACAGATTTTCCTAAAAAGTTGATGTAAATGAAAGTCAGTATCATTTTCAAGTCATCAACCGTTAGGGTATAAGTCAAATTTCATTGAACAAACCACCCAATGAAAACAGTATTGTTTTCTAAAGTAAAAAACTCAAAATGCACTGTTCCAAATTATTATGCAGAACAGAGTTTCAAAACATTTTATAGGTTTTAAAGAACTGAAAATTTGAATTTGCAGCATTAGGAGGTCATATTTACTGAAATCAGAAGCTACGAGCCCTTCTTTGATATCACCTTCACAATTCCTGCATCCATTAAACTTGAGTTTATGGAGAGATTCTGCTTGAATGTCTTTGCAGGATGTCAGAATAGCCTCCCAGAGCTGCTGTTTTGATGCAAACTGCCTCCCACCCTCATAGATATTCTGCTTGAGGATGCTCCTAAGTTCTCAATAGGGTTGAGGTCAGCTTGAGATGATGCATTGTCATGCATAAAGATGATTTTGCTACGGAAGGCACGGTTCTTCTTTTTGTACCATGGAAGAAAGTGGTCAGTCAGAAACTCTATATACTTTGCCGAGGTCATTTTCACACCTTCAGGGATCCTAAAGGGGCCTACCAACCCCCCCCCCCCCATGATTATGTCCAAAAACATGACTCCGCCACCCCCTTGCTGATGTCGCAGCCTTATTGGGACATGGTGGCCATCCACCGACCATCCACTACTCCATCCATCTGGACCATCCAGACTCGTCAGTAAACAAGACTGTTTAAAAATTTGTCTTCATGAATTTCTGGGCCCACTGCTACCATTTCTGCTTGTGAGCTTTGTTTAGGGGTGGCCAAATAATAGGTTTATGCACAACTGCAAGCCATTGCTGGATTCTACACCTTGAGGTTCGCAAGGCTCCAGAGGCACCAGCAACTTCAAATAACTGTTTGCTGCTTTGTAATGGCATTTTAGCAGCTGCTCTCTTAATCCGATGAATTTGTCTGGCAGTAACCTTCCTCAATATGTCTTTATCTGCACAAACCCATCTGTGCTCTGAATCAGCCACAAATCTCTTCACAGTACAATGGTCATGTGATATTAATGAAATATCATATGTTTTCATACCTTGTCCAAGGCATTGCACTATTTTACACTTGTCCACAGCAGTGAGATAATTTTTCTTTGCCATATTGCTTGAAACCTGTGGCCTGTTTAATAATGTGGAACATCCTTCCTAAGCAGTATTCCATTAATTGGGCTCATCTGGCAAACTAATTATCACAGGTTTCTGAGATTGATTTCAGTGATCCAAAGAGCTCAGAGACACAATACCATCCATGGGTTTGATTGAATTTTTTTTAATTGTTTATGACACTTAATTCCAAATTGCATAATAATTTGGAATGCGGTGTAGAAAAGATAAGAAATATGGAATGTGTCCATACCAGTCATCCAACAGACTATTATAGTGCAACCTATAATGTTGTAAAGAAACCTGTAACGATCCATCTCGGTCCAGTTAAGCTGAGGAGTCATACACAAGGACTAATTATATGTAGAGTATCCAGTATACTGAGGGTTGTCTGTTTATAGGACTCTGGCACCATCTTATGGACATTTTAACCATACCTCCATTTACTCATTTTGTATGTTTTTAAATAATTACACACACCTGTTGGATATCTAAAAATAATAATAATAATAATAAATATCTGTCATTATCCTCTCACAGCGGTTTAAGTTTTTTCCCATAGAAATTGAATTTATAGAAAGACCATTCCAATTCAAATCAATGTAGAAGAATGGTCAGAGCGGCAGCCATTTTTATGTGTACCATTCCATTGCAAAGATCTAGTGGCCAACTTCCGCGTTTCACCGTGACAACCGCCATTTTGTTGCGTACTAATCGAATGACCAAGCCAAACAGTTCAATAGACTTTCTATCCATTCTATTTCTATGGTTTAATCCATTCATGTATCCAATATAGTCTCTTTAGTTTGGAGTGTGCTTCATTGTTGGTTGTAATCCCTGTTGTGGTGTGCTGTAAGTAATCATCCTGAGAAGGTTTAAACCTATGGAGATTCAGATGCCGGCTACCCTGTGATGTGCTACGTTAATGTGCTGTAAGTAATCATCCTGAGAAGGTTTAAACCTATGTAGATTCAGATGCCGGATACCGTGTGACGTGCTACATTAACGTGCTCTAAGTAATCATCCTGAGAGGGTTTAAACCTATGTAGATTCAGATGCTGGCTACCCTGTAATGCGCTACGTTAACGTGCTGTAAGTAATCATCCTGAGAAGGTTTAAACCTATGTAGATTCAGATGCTGGCTACCCTGTGATGCGCTACGTTAACGTGCTGTAAGTAATCATCCTGAGAAGGTTTAAACCTATGTAGATTCAGATGCCGGCTACCCTGTGATGCACTACGTTAACGTGCTGTAAGTTATCATCCTGAGAAGGATTAAACCTATGTGGATTCAGATGCTGGCTACCATGTGACGCGCTACGTTAACATACTGTAAGTAATCATCCTGAGAAGGTTTAAACCTATGTAGATTCAGATGCCAGCTACCGTGTGACGTGCTACGTTAACGTGCTGTAAGTAATCATCCTGAGAAGGTTTAAACCTATGTAGATTCAGATGCCGGCTACCTGGTGACGCGCTACATTAACGTGCTGTAAGTACCGTATTTCCTCAAATAAAGACCGGGGCCTTTATTTACCTCTACTGCAGAAGGCAACCGGCTTTTATTTGAAGCAGGCTTTTGTTAGAGGCAGACCTTTATTTCTAATTTCCCTCTGTTTGATAAGTATAATTGGCTATATATATTAATGTCAATCCTTATTCCAGTTTGCCTTTTATTGCTGCATTACGTTGTTAATGCAATCTCAACACTTCTTGTAACCGTTCCAAATCCAATACGTGAAAAAAGTTGTTAAGGGATTCAATCGCTTGCACTGAATGGGAGCCATGTTATTACCTATGTAATTACTGCCATCTACATGTACGCTATTACAAACAACACCAAGCTGATTAAAACATACAGACGCATTGCCTGAAATAAAGGTAGGGCAATTATACTTAGCAACAATATTTCCTGCTCCAGTGAGCTGCAATTCCGTAAATGAGTTATCGTTTCAACCCGGTAGTTTTTTGGGCATCACTGTCGCGTTGTTACTTTAGTGGCCGATGTCTGCCTAGTGTTTATTATTTTAAGTGTTCAAAATAAAAACGAAGAACACAACTCCTTTTCTGTTCTGCAATCTCTCAGAAAAACCATTACAAAACCTATTAACATTTTTAAGAAAAGGAGATGGATATTACCCCCATACAAAAATCTACTGAAAACACATTTCAATCCCATTTTTTATATTCCTTCTCAATGTTTTTTCATAGGTTTGTACAGTACCTACCCCACGCGAAAACATATCCAGTGATGTCAAAACAATTTTAATGAAAACAGACACACACTCGCCTTTTGATTCTTAGCTGGAAGAAATTAACAACCAACATGCCGTGGCTAATGCCAAAATAACATGGACTCAGAGGGGAGTGAACAGATCCACCTGTTGCTGGGGAAACGGGAAACCTACTTGTGAAGCCGTTGAGTGCCACTCTGCCAGCGTAGTAGAATCCTCTCCGGCATTGACACTTGTACTTGTCCAGCACGAATCCATGGCCAACAATGGGTGTGCACTAGCCAGAGATGAAACAAAGAGAGACAGAGCAAGAGGTGTTCATCTAAAAGACAGTTAAACAGGAAGGATGGAAAAATGGATGGGGAGATGACCCAGCCTGTATCTATTTTTCAAAATTGTAATAATATTTCATGTGGCACTGCAATGTGAAACTCTGACAAAAGCAGAAACATTTGGAATCGGTTGTGTAAGGTTTGAAAATGTCTTTATGACAGAACGGGCCCTCGACATGACATTTGGCTCTTTGAATTGAACTCTGCGATTCAAACCTCAGTTCAACTCAATTGAAATGCAATGACAGGCTGCTACTAACAGGCTTAGGATATTCACACAAACCAAGAAGCTTGTTTGCAGTTTTATTACCTTTTTCATCATGCATTAAATGTTACATTAAGTCAAAAAATAATAGACAGTGGCAACAAAGCAGGTGTTTTAGACATTAACCACAACAACACAGAGTTTCATTTCGAAGTTAAAAACATTCTAAGAGTAAACCCATCTATAACACACGTGTCAAGCACATTGACTCTGACATTATCTTTTTACTGTTAACTGTGAATATTTCTCTTAATGTGTTTTTTTATTATGCAAGTGTTATTTTTAAATATTTAAATACATTTATTATATTTTTTACTATTATTTAGATTTTTTTTTCAGGGACTGCTCTTTTCTATATTTTATTGTATCACAGGGCAAAACCGTAAACAAGTCTTTGTTCTCAATTTGTTTTCCCTGTATAAATAAAAGCTAATAATAATAAAACATGCAATAACATACAGATTAATTAATTCTCCCTGAAGTTAATTAGCAGCATTTAATGAGACAACAGATAAAGCCACATTCTTCAAGACAAATTTGTTTTACCATCAAAGGCTATTAGCCTAATAATAGTTCCACATTAGAATGTGTGATTTAATGGATGTTGAAAAAACATCCATGCATGTTTATCTGTAGATGAGGCTAAACCCCATCCTCTAACTGGCCTGAGAATAACTCACCCAGATGGGTTATTGCTTAGTGAGAAGGTCTGAGATGCAGAGGGTAAATATAATATAGATACAGTATATTTACATACTGAAGGCCTCTAACATTTCAATGTTGTGATGCAACAATTTTGGCTAAATGTTGAACAGAATGAAATCACCTGGGTCAGATAGCTTTTCTACGTGGATGATACATGCGAGATAAGACTGTACATTATGTGTAACTTTTTTATTACCATTATTATTTTGTTGTTTTTCCCCCTTGATTTCATACAGTAAAGAAACCAGGCCTAGTCAATCACTCCCATTTTTCTGAATGGAAAGTTTTATTTGTCTATAGGCAAAATAAAGAGTTCATTGTTTAAAGGATGATGTGTCTTTATTTATTTTCTTAAATAAAGATACCGAAACTGTACCGTTACCGTGGCCCACAACCCGTGATACATTCCGAACTGTGGGCCCACTGTACTATTGTATTTCTAGTTATTCTAATTATTATGGTTGAGTTCCTGTGTGTACTTCCAGTTTTCCCCCTGTGTGATGTCAGTTTAGTGCCTGTGTGTTTTGTTTATAGTCTTGTTTCCTGCCTCTCTGATCAGCTGACTTTATCACGTGTTTTAATATACCAATAGATTTCTGGTAAAATTATCCCACAGCTGCTGTCACGCATGTGTGTTAGCATTTAATTAATTACTATTATTATCATTTTGCCCCTCCTGGCTGTATTATTTTGTATTGAGAGTTTTTGTCATTAAAACAAAGTTTCTTTTCTGAGTTGTCCTTCGCACTTGCCTTGCCTCATTTTGCATTCCACATGGATAATGACAGTATGTCAAAAAACAAAAATGTTAGAACAACATGTATAAAGTGAGGCCTGATATCCAGAGTAGATTATAGAAAATTCCTTTCTCACCTTATTTCTTGTGGCTCACAAAAGGCTAGCTTTTAAAGTTTACATTTAAGTCATTTAGCTGACGCTCTTATCAAGAGCGTCTTTCAGTGAACACAGGGACATTCCCCCTGGAGCAACTTAGAGTAAAGTGCCTTGCCCAAGGACACAAAGAAAATAGACAGTCGGGAATCGAACTGGCAACCTTCCAACTACATACAAATCAGACTCCATAAACACTGAGCCATCTGCGCCCCTAAAATCTGATTACATGAGAACCTTAGAGAACCTTAGGGGAACCAAGTCTTCCAAACAATGGTTTCCATCTACTGTACACTGATGACTCAAGTCATTAAACATGTCAGCTACCTGCCTAGACTCTTAGAAAAAAGATATAAAATAGGTTGTTTAGCTGTCCCCATAGGATAGCCCTTTTATGGTTCCCAAGACAAACATTTATGGTTACATATAGAACCCAAACAAACAAAATGGCTTGTAGAGTTACATATAGCACATAGTATAGAGTATATAGTGTATAGTACATATATACATATAGAGCTGCAAACTTGTGCTTTCTGGAATATAGGGTTGATTTCAGTTTTGCAATACATTGCCAAAAGCCTGTCTAGCAATCTAAAGGTAAGCTGCAAATGTTGTGGTGAAAATGCATATATGCGGATTGGAAGTGTTATTTACATTAACAAAAAATAAACACTTTTTTATACACTGCAAAAAATGTGTGTAATTGTTTAGCAAAGCCATCTTATACACAATAAAAGTAAAATCCCATTCTACAGTATTCCCTATTCAGTTCACATACAAATGAAATATCTGGATGACATATGGAATGTTAGAACAATTCCATATGTACAAAGCACAACTTGAAGGAACAATGAAGGCATCTTGAATCTAATAATCAACCATTAAATTACCATAATCAACCATTATATTACCATAATCAACCATTACATTACCAAATAACTTTAACACAGAGTCGTCTGGCAGTGAAGCAGATATACTGGGTGTTCCTGCATATCTTTAAATACATATACTGTATAAGATTTTCACAATAAAGGTAGTGAAATATCAGAAATTGACAGGATCCAAGAGTAAAATCCATTATAAAGTCCAAAATTCTTATGTGGAAATATTATAATTCAGTGCACATACTGTAGTATTTTTCAAACACTTGGTGCTATGTCTCAGTGAACCTGTCTCAACCCTGTTATTAAATCAAGCATATTTTCTTCTAACAGGCTAATCTTAAGCAGACACCCCAAAAATAGTCCTCAAAACAGCATCAAGGGAAATTACGTCTTTTCACATTTGGAGAGAACTAATTAATATCAAATGTACAATTAAGAAATGTTTGCAGAAATTATATTTGCTGCCTAAATCCAGTTTAAATACAGAATGATTTCAGGCTACAAGCTGCAGAACCTTTTAAATCAAGAGAAAACCTCTTTAAATGCTGCAAACCAATTTTGAATTTTAATCGACCAGCCCAAAAGATCCAAGGCTTCTCAAAACTTTTGCATGTGAAAATCACCTTCTTCGCATGTCTTTTTTCTAGAACAGTTTTATTCCTTACATTTGCTTTGCCTTTGAGAATCAGTAGTCTGATTTGTCTTGGCTATTTACCACACCCTCACTGCTATAGAAAAAAAAAACTTTTATAATACCCTAAAAAAAATTCCAAAACGACCTAAAACAAAACACGAGAACACAAAAAGATTAAAAGAAAGTACCTCCCAGATTTGAAAATTTTTCTCTCCCAATTTTGCCTAATTTAAATGTCTCATTGCACGATGACGGCAGGCCAATCCCTGCCAAAAATGTCTACTATCTCCCACAGCAATGCTGTCAAATTGGCACCGCTCATAGAGATTCCCAGCCACCTGTGGCAAAATCAAGTGTTGAAAATAGACTGTGGTGGTGCCTTTGGTGCTACAGAAGAGCAGAGTTGGGTAAGTTACTTTTTAAAAGATTACAGTATTTAGATCACTTTTAACGAATGTAAAAGTAACTTGTTACCCAACTTTGCAGAAGAGTGCCTGGCATTGCTGCTGGTTTTGCCCTAATATGTCTCTTAGGTATCCGGTGCTCCTGACAAAGTCTCTTCTGCTTGTTTTGTTGCATGTGTTTCACCTTCCATTGAGGAGCCTACAGTTGTACTTTTGCTTTAAAAACCTGCACAACAAACGTCCGATGGACTCAAAGTTTGTATTGACTGACATATTCAGATGCACAGTGCTTGTAAATTGAAAGTGCTGTCTTCTGAAAAGATGCTACGCTTCCCATCTGGGTTTGTACGCTGGATCTTTTAACAAGGAACTTTGTCAAAAATGGCAGTGAAGTGAACAAATTCACTCCGTGCCAAGATAAGGTTCCACGTGCCGCATCAACACTTTGTCCGACAGTAGCTCACATGCTACCCCTAGACTCATCCACCTCAATGCATATCATCCGGGTCATTTCATTGTTAAATTATGCGTGCTCAAACAGAGCGCTCACTCTGAGATTAGACTGTGTCCGATTTCACGTAAGGGACATAAATATAAATGTACTCCCTGCTGTAATTGTGGATTACACAGCACTGTCTAATTATAGTATGTATTGATGGCTTCACACCTTCTCCACCGTCATATATTTTTTTAATCTGTTGTTATAGGTGTGAAATTATCTGAGTTATTTTTAGGTGTCACTTCAAGGCAATTATCAGGTGATAATGAAAAACATTCTGGAATATACACAGCCTCATGAAACTGGTTTTAAACTGTTCTGTTTGTGATAATTCCACATTTAAACAACTCTGACAGAAAAAGGTTTGTGTTGTCCAGTGATCTACAGTACATGAGTGAGTCAGACAGACAAGGCTCTAGGCATATTTTCCCGGCCTCTTCATTGGATGAGCCATGATGTGACAAGAGCACATTTAACCCTATTGGACTCAGATTGTGAGGACTGGAATATTCTTTTCAACAGATATGATGCTGTTTCAAATTAAACAGCATGGGTGTTTCCAAAGAAAACTTTGGGCTAATTCAGAAAGGAAGACCTCTACTATTGACAACAGAATCGATGTAGCCTGAAGTCGACGTTGCTTTAATAAAGAAAAGTAAATATAGACCCAGAAACTTTTCAACATGACTTAGGGTGGGACCAGGGCTGCCGACAGGAATCTCTGGGCCCGGGACTAACACATTTTGGGCCCCCCCTCAGGACTGGGCCCGGGACAACATACCCGGTTGTCCCCCCCGTCAGCTGCCCTGGGTGGGACTACCCCTACATAAAACTACAGATGGGATTTTATTAAAACAAGAAGTTGTATAAGGACATAGATAATATAAATTACACAAGATGTCCTTTACAATGTTTTGGATAGGGTATGAATATTTATTCCCAACAACAGAAACCTTGTAAAACATAGGACAATATGTGTGATTGGTTGTAACTGGCATGGTTACATCAGCCGATGAATGTGGATGAGCAGTGTGGTTGTGTCTGAGCCCACACTGAAGTATGTACAGTACAGTAGGTCTCCTGGAAATGTGCTCATAGTAGACCACAGCCCTGTTTAAGTGTGTGGGTTGAATACCAACCAAGTGTAGTTTGTTCTTGTCTTGTTGCTGCCTCTTTCGAGCAGGCTCCACCAAGCCAGTCGGATTCTCCAATCGAATTGCTCGTACAACATGGACGCCTTCCGTTGACACGCGCATATGGGAGAATACACATGTCATTGACTCTACAACCAGGACTGAATTCACAGGCACCCAACCTACACAAGGAGTCGCTAGAGAGCAAGCTGACAGCTACAGACACCCATCCACCTCGGACAGTGCTGGACCAGTTTGTTCTGTCCTATGCTGAACCTGTAGAGTAGCTTTTCCTGTAAATGTCCAGTCACTTAATGAATTATCATTACCTCTTACTTCGTTTGTACTGGATGCATATGTATACAAATGAGGAACTATCCCTTTAAGTCAACACACAGCAACATCTAAAAGTATGAATAAACTGCACGAGGACTTAAAACCTTGAAAACTAGCTCATTGTCACCACTGCACATTATTAAACCAAGAATGAAAAAATGGCTTTGTAATGTTTGTCTTTGTTTTGACTTGACAAACTCCTAAACTTGGCTGTGGATAAACAGTTCTTCCAGAAATAACTACCCTGTATCTCCTCTCACTGTTTCCATCAAATAAAGCATAAAATGCCTGAAAATTTATGTAAAAAATAAACAGCTAAACCACTGCTGCTGAGTAGCATCATAATGACTGCTTTATCACCAACCTTTTTGAGGAGGCAACGTGAGATATCCGTTGGCAACATTGTCATTCCTTTGATTTAAACACTCTGAATAATATATTTACTGGGATAATAGTTCACACTTAAATCCGCTGCATATTCGTTTCAGAAGTGTGATCAAGAAAATGAGGACTGGTTTATTTCAAAATGCAGGGATTTGAATTTATTACCGGTAATCATCACCGGAAAATACAGCATTTATGGCCAAGCGGCCACTGTTATAGGAGCTGTTGGAAGAACTTCTCCAGAAGGTTCTATGAGTCAGACCTCACAAACATCCAATATCCACAGATACGCTAATACGCATCACTAGCCATGCAAGTAAGGGACCGTGGGTAAATAAACACACCAACACTTTGCACTTACGTTAGCTCCACATAAAGAACTCATTAAGATAATGAAAAGGTATGCTTGTTGTCAGATTATGTCTTTGGAAGAACTGCTTCTATTTTAATTTGAAATAAGTGTTTTTAATGGTCATACACATCGGATACACAGGGCAGACTACAAAACAAAATGTAAATCGCAGGTTCCTGCTCAATGCTATTAAAGTGAATGTAAGATAAATGGTTCAAAGACATATACAGTCATAATATTTTATTAACTAATAATTGTTGATATGAAATGGATACCTGACCATCACACCCATATGAGCTTGTTGGACATCCCATTCCTAAACCATGGGCATTAATACGGAGTTGACCCCCCCTTTGAATTTATAACAACCACCAATACTCTAGGAAGGCTTTACATAATATTTTGGAGTATGTCTGTGGGAATTTGTGCCCATTCAACGAAAAGAGCATTTCTGAGGTCAGGCACTGGACCAGAAGGCCTGGCTCACAATCACTGTTCCAATTCATCCCAAAGGTGTTCAATGGTGTTGAGGTCAGGGCTCTGTGCAGGCCACTTGAGTTCCTCCACACCAAACACACTGAACCATTCATGGACCCAGCTTTGTGCACAGGGGCACAGTCATGCTGGAACAGGAAAGGGCCTTCTACAAACTGTTACCACAAGATTGAAGCAACCGATTTACTAAAATCTCTTTGAATCCGTTTGCGTTAAGATGACCCTTCACTGGGACTGATGGGCAGCCCAAACCCTGAAAAACCGCACCAGACAATTTTCCCACCTCCACCTTTACTAGGGGTTTCCACATACTTTTGGCCATATAGTGTATCTTATGGGTAGAACGTACAAAAGAATTATAGAAGTGTGACAAGTGTGGGTGCAGCTCTGGTTGTGTCATGTTTGTTGTACAGTGGGTAGACATGGGGGGAGTATAAAAACGTGCCTCAAGGCCCTTAACAGTGAATAATTTAACCTGGCACAGCTGTGCAGCGAACCGCCTTAGAAACATGCTCACTTGCCTCTCCATACAACACTAATCAGGAATGTCTTTTATAGCATCAGCTACAGTCTAGAGTTACAAATCATTTTTCTTTTGAAGTAAAGGTGTGAATTTGACTTTTTGTTATGCCACGGTTTGTAAAATCACCGTTTTTTAAATCAACTGAATGCCGCCTCCTGCAAATGGACCCTGGACTTCTTGCGGGCTCGCCATTTACTGAGGGTCGACAGCCCCACTCACCGTCAACAGGCAAGTCCCTCAGGGTTACATGCTGTAGTCCTTCACTTTCCTTAGTGCTCACTGAAGGGGTCTCAAGGGAAGTAGGTAGAGAGCTTCCCCCTGCGCAACATCACAAATAAACAAGCACGGTACACACACGCGGACAGTTGTGAATAAAGCATGTCCACGCTTTTTGCATCGCCAGGAAGCTCAAAAGAATTGGCACGAGCCCCCGGATCCTAAAACGATCTTTTGCAGCATTGAGACTATCTTCACATGCAGCATCCTCTTGTCGAATAACAATTGTGCTGCCGGGATTTTGAACCGCGAAGGCGATCACTGGGGCCAAGCGTCCGACCGTCCAGGACTTCTACACCAGGAAGTGACAGAGGAAGACATCCTATGACCCAGGACCTTTAGGCAGGGTCAGAGAAAGCCTCTCATAGGCTCATGTCAGTCAAGCCACAGAATGTTCTCATTAGCATTCCATTGCTTCCAAAAAATTGTAACCTGTAACATACAGGAGCCTGTACAGCTTCTACCCACAAGCCATACAACTTTTAAAGGAGACTGCAAATGATTAGCAAAAGGCTACCTAGCTATCCAAACATTTTGATTTGTTTTAAAAGTGACTACATGTATACACATACACCAAACAGTACACTTACACACATAGTCAGGGTATGATTTCATGTATAGCCTGGTCATGATTTCAAGTTACGTCATGTCAGGTAGGTGAATTATTTTCCTGAAATGATAGAGAATGCACCAGGGATCATAATTGTGTTGACCCTTATTTGGCAAAAAAAGTTTTAAATTGTTTAGGAGCTGAAACATAAGCATTTTGATACAGCCACAATAACTATTGTATAACAAGTATGGCACCTAATTAAAATGTACAGTTGTAATTACATTTTACAATTATTTAACCAGTCAAGTTGACTTATTATTTTGAGGAACACTGTCATAAAAGCTCAGAGAAAACAAAGCTATATATTTCCCCACTTTGCAGTGTCTTTGAAGGATTTCTGTTTCTTGACTTCAAATCTTACAGCCAGGTGTAAAGTGGATGGTGGGTTTTCTGAGAAATAATCCCTCGTCTCTGCGGCCAATGTTACACGGCTTTCTCTGAATCAGACTTTTGGCAAGAATATGGTAAACACGACACTGGAAGAGAACACAATGTTCTTCCGATGTCTATAAATATCTCCGAAAGCATTAAACCCTAAAAGCATTGCTATCGTTCTTCCCAGGGGTCTGTAGTCCATAGAAATAGAAGGAATAGAAGGGGCTTGGTATCTCAGTCATTATCCTATTATTTACTTAGGCTCTATACATGATACTTCTATGCTGCAGACTCCAGATTAAATGCTGTATGCCTTATGAGAAATGGAAAGTCTTCTCCTGCCTTGTCTGGAAACTTTAGATTTCTTTAAAAGGGAGATGTTGGCTGTGCAACTATGGTCACCGACTAAAAGGATTGCAGTAATATGTGGCCTTTTTGTGGAACTTTATGTTGTTTTTCTGGAAGTACTTTTCTTCGGACAGAATATAATCCCAACATGTGTTTGGAAGGAGAACTGACCGGCGAATAGGTGGTCAACAGAATTCTGTATTTAAATGAAGAATTTCCCAAATAGAAGCATAACTAAGTGTTTTGTTATGTTGGGCCAACCACTTACATCTTCAAAAAGACCCTGTGCCCATTACATGCACATTTCCTCAAATGGATGACGGTTATGGATGACGGTTATGGACTGACAAAGAAAATGCTGTCTGGTGGACGCAGAATGGATCTGAGGTGTCCACATCTGTGTTTTATAAGAGAGGATGTTTCTGTTATCCGTCACAGGTGGAATAAGCCAATTAGGATATTGTGTTGTTCTGTTGACAGATTCTTTTATATGGCTTTGGCAGCCACAGACCCGTTTACACTAGTTTCTGTGAGGCACATTCCCTCTTGTCCTGCCAGTATATCTGCTTTTAGGGAAGGAAAATGGAAGCAGCCATCTTTCCTAAAGACGCCTTTTGTGATATTAGACGATATTTATGCCTATTATGCCCTCTGGGTTCAAAGAATTTTGAATTTAGGTGTTGTCGGACTAAAACGGGTCCCCCATTTCTGGTTTGATTGATAGTTCAAACAACCTTACTTCCTCCACTTTAGCGAACCATACATTACACACGTTGGTGGGGGTTCCCTGCCTGACGCTAGGTAAGGAAATGGCTACCATAGCGGTTTCAAGCAGTAAGACAATGCTTGTACTTACAGTGCCTTGTGAAAGTATTTGGCCCCTTTGAACATTTCAACCTTTTGCCACATTTCAGGCTTCAAACATAAAGATATAAAGCTGTATTTTTTTGTGAAGAAGCAACAACAAGTGGGACACAATCATAAAATGGAACGAAATTTATTGGATATTTCAAACTTTTTTAACAAATAAAAAACTGACAAATTGGGCGTGGAAAATTATTCAGCCCCTTTACGTTCAGTGCAGCAAACTCTCTCCAGAAGTTCAGTGAGGATCTCTGAATGATCCAATGTTGACCTAAATGACAAATGATGAAAATAGAATCCACCTGTGTGTAATCAAGTCTCCGTATAAATGTACCTGCTCTGTGATAGTCTCAGAGGTCCGTTGAAAGCACGGAGAGCATCATGAAGAACAAGGAACACACCAGGCAGGTTCGAGATACTGTTGTGGAGAAGTTTAAGGCCGGATTTGGATACAAAAAGATTTCCCAAGCTTTAAAAATCCCAAAGAGCACTGTGCAAGCGATAATATTGAAATGGAAGGAGTATCAGACCACTACAAATCTACCAAGACCCGGCTGTCCCCCTAAACTTTCAGCTCATACAAGGAGAAGACTGATCAGAAATGCAGCCAAGAGGCCCATGATCACTCTGGATGAACTGCAGAGATCTACAGCTGAGGTGGGCGAGTCTGTCCATAGGACAACAATCAGTCATATACTGCACAAATCTGGCCTTTATGGAAGAGTGGCAAGAAGAAAGCCTTTTCTGAAAGATACCCATAAAAAGTGTTGTTTAAAGTTTGCCACAAGCCACCTGGGAGACACACCAAACATGTGGAAGAAGATGCTCTGGTCAGATGAAACCAAAATCGAACTTTTTGGCAACAATGCAAAACGTTATGTTTGGTGTAAAAGCAACACAGCTCATCACCCTGAACACAGCATCCCCACTGTCAAACATGGTGGTGGCAGCATCATGGTTTGGGCCTGCTTTTCTTCAGCAGGGACAGGGAAGATGGCTAAAATTGATGGTAAGATGGATGGAGCCAAATACAGGGCCATTCTGGAAGAAAACCTGATGGAGTCTGAAAAAGACCTGAGACTGGGATGGAGATTTGTCTTCCAACAAGACAATGATCCAAAACATAAAGCAAAATCTACAATGGAATTGTTCACAAATAAACATATCCAGGTGTTAGAATGGCCAAGTCAAAGTCCAGACCTGAATCCAATCAAGAATCTGTGGAACGAACTGAAAACTGCTGTTCACAAACTCCCTATTCAACCCCACTGAGCTCGAGCTGTTTTGCAAGGAGGAATGGGAAAAGATTTCAGTCTCTCGATGTGCAAAACTGATAGAGACATACCCCAAGCGACTTACAGCTGTAATCGCACCAAAAGGTGGCGCTACAAAGTATTAACTTAAGGGGGCTGAATAATTTTGCACGCCCAATTTGTCAGTTTTTAATTTGTTAAAAAAGTTTGAAATATTTCGTTCCACTTCATTATTGTGTCCCACTTGTTCTTCACAAAAAATTACAGTTTCATATCTTTATGTTTGAAGCCTGAAATGTGGCAAAAGGTTGAAACGTTCAAGGGGGCCGAATACTTTCGCATGGCACTGTAGATTGTGCATATAATATAAACAATATACTACACATCTGAATTGAAATGTAGTGGTTAAAAATGTTTTTTTCCAATTACGAAAGCCATGGACAGTAGCTATAAGGCTCAACAATTACCAAAAGTTTCCTAAACTTTAGCCTTAATTTCTTTTCTTTAAAAATTTTTTTGTATTTAGTATGAAATTGGGAACACCATTGCTTTTTATCCAAAATTGCAATATACCATTGCATACAAATTATAATAGAGTGTCAGATGTTAATTGGGAAAAAGATTATGATGAAATGGGAATGAAAACTTCAGAACAATTAAACAACAATTACATTGTAATCAACTGTGACCTTTGACCGATTAAAAATAAATTACATTACATTATAGTTTTTCCTGCCAGCAGACAGTATTTTGGGGAGAAAGTGTGTCATTTCTCGGAAAAATAGTAAGGAGTTTCCTGCCTTCCGTCAGCCATTTCATCATAATCGTTTGGCAGAAAACGACACAACCTGATTTACTAAAATCCCAATTAAAATAAAATTATCCTAGTGCTAAGATGTTAAAATAACATTATCCTAGTGCTAAGATGTTAAAATAACATTAACCTAGTGCTAAGATGTTAAAATAACATTAACCGAGTGCTAAGATGTTAAAATAACATTATCCTAGTGCTAAGATGTTAAAATAACATTATCCTACTGCTAAAATATTAAAATAACATTAACCTAGTGCTAAGATGTAAAAATAACATTAACCTAGTGCTAAGATGTTAGAATAACATTATCCTAGTGCTAAGATTTTAAAATAACATTATCCTAGTGCTAAGATGTTAAAATAACATTATCCTAGTGCTAAGATGAAGCGTTTCTCAATTCTCTCCTTTCAGGTAAAGGAAAATGATTTAATATCGCACTGGCCATGTCTGTCATTTTCTTTAAAGTTTCTGGCTTATAAGCATGTTTCCTCTGCCCAAAAATTGAGTCTCGAAACCCAAAGCTTTTACCCTATCAATTCCTGCTGTCTCCTCTAGCAGTCCAGCCTTATCCGCCAATCAAAACAACCCATACTGTCAGCAGTCATTATGTCATGCTGCCCAGGTCCTTTGAGGGCACGCAGGCTGTGGATGTGCAGTTCCAGGGTGACTGGAAGTATTAACACAGCTACAAAGCTTTGATGAGGCAAGCCTGTTCATTCACTGAATACCATCTCCGACCCCGCGGCGCTCTATTAAGAGTAGCTCTACAGGGTTCTAAAGAATTCTTACAGCTACGGGCTACGGCTGGCAATGCAATAGTCGATCGGAAATACAATTTGGCATTTCATAATGACCAGCTTTGAATGTCCTATCTTCATTAGTGTTGATTGGCAGCCAGTTTTTGACAGAGCAATCAGCTGGATTATGGAAGCCTTTCTTGTTTGTTTACTGTAACTTCAGGAAGACAAATAGCCTCAGCACCAAATTATGAAATATTGTTTTTGTTTCAAACACACTCTGGAGAGACATACTCTCTTTACTTGCTTTGCTTCTTCTTCCACTTGCTTGATTTTTTTTATCTGTATGAGATAAAATGGCTTTGGCGTCTGCTTGGGACTGTGCCTTACAGATGGAACCTTCCAGAACAACCTCCAGAGACCAGTGACGTGCAGTCTGGTTATAAAATAAGGCTAGTCATTGCTCACTCTGTGATAGTCTATTAAAATAGCTGTTCTGAAAAGAAAATATTGAAAATAAATACATATACTGTATATGATGTGAATATACACACAAAATCTTCTATTATTTCAAAGATATTCAGGTGGATTTCTTGCTGAACATGCAAACATTTCCTTAAAAAGGATTGCATCAAAACCTCAATGGATGCACTGTGGTGTGTATATAGACAGTGTTTGCTGTTCAGTAAAACCTATGCAATGCCCCTTTAACAAAACCTGAGTTCTTATGTTCCCCTATGTAATCATGTTATGTTATCATCAATCAATGGATGGCGCACATTCCTGATTTCAGCCATTGATGATTGACCAATTCTGATTTAATTGAACAGTTTTCCTAGTTTTTGAATGTGTATTGCTGTAAAAGTTATAATAAAATCTTGTTACATTGCAAAATGAGCTAGTAAGCATCAGAATTTAAAAAATATATTAACATGGACTTCAAATGGTTTTTCATTCTAGAAAACTACGGTACCTGGACAGACAGAAGGTAGAGTACTATACTAGAAGGACAGTACTATACTAGAGTACTATACTAGAAGGACAGTACTATACTAGAGTACTATACTAGAAGGACAGACGTATGAAAGGTACTTGACTAAAAGGACAAAAGGAAAGATGCATAGAATGTAATAAACCAGGACAGAAGAACAGAAGGTAAGAAGACGGAAGGTACTAGAAAGGACAAAAGCATGGAAGATACCCCACACAGCCTTTCCTTGGCAAGTAGCTAGTCAGTGTTGAAGATGTTTGGTTTATTGCACAAATGAGAGAAAACTATCTGATTTGTTCCCTCAGACTCCATATTTGCTCCAACACACACTAGTGTTCAAAGGTTTGGTGTCACCCAGAAATGTTCATGTTTTTGATTGGAATCCATTCCTTAATTTCCCAAGGTGGCATTAAGTTAAAAAATTATACAGTACTGTGCAAAAGTCTTAGGCACCTTTACAAAGACCTCTATAAACAGACAATGCTTTCAAAAATATCCAAATGACAGTATCTGAAATATGAAACGTACACTCTAAAGAGTAGAAAACAGGGAAATTTAAAAATAACTAAACAAAAACATCACGTGTCTCACCCCCACCTGCTAGTTTGATTGTCCTTCACCCAGTTTAATTCCTTCTACACCCATCTCTGTTTCAGTTAATCAGGTTGGTTCTATTAGTGCATTATGTCATTGATCATGAGCATACCTGTTTGTTATCATTGTGTCAACATGCACTGGTTGTTATACCTAAAAGGTCATCAGGATTCATCTGAAATTCAGTCAATTACAGAATGTTACTTTAACAAAACTGTAATAATTCTCTCTAGCATTGCATTTTATGGTGCAAAAAGGTTTGGAAATACAGACATTGCTAATTTCTTCTGACAAACTAATACAGAATCAGTACCACTAGATTTGAGTCAAACAATATCTAGGGTGCCTGAGACTTCTGCAGTGTACTGTATATATCTAAGAAATTACCAATTAAGCAAATATCTATCTTTGTTGGAATTTACTGATATAAAATGATTATTCAAATGCAAAGCCACTTCATCATCTATTATTTCAGTGTCCTGATGATGCATGTAGAAAAGAGAATATTTGGAACTCAACTTTTTGATCAGTTGTCAGTACTCCACAGCTGCGCCAATGACAGATGTTAGGGGGAAATAAAAAAAGATATTTAGTGCTTCACCGCTTGCATTATGAACGCAGCAACACATCTGCCACTGTAGACTACATTATATGTTTGTTATTTGCTATGACATGTAGTTTGCAAGCTTCATCTGAACTAGAATGTGATGAATGTACAGCTCTAGTTTGTTTAAGTTGTCTTATCTAGTTTGTTTAAGTTGTCTTATAATGTTCACACATTTGTCTTTAGCGCCTCCTATAGGTTGTGAGCTGTGTGTGATGGTGTAGGATGATTATGATATACTTTATGTGGTCATCATCCATGAATATCGCTTGTGTATTATAAATTATTGTGAATATGCTGTTTGGCTGATAGCTGTGGGATATGAGGTCGTAAACCACATGTATGAAATCACTTTTAATTGCTTAGAAACTGATCACTCACAACCATTTGGATCATACGTATTAATTCTTCATTCTATGGTCAGAACTTCAGTCACTGGGTGCTGCTGCTGTGGTAATAAACAGAAGACTAAAAAGCCTCAACACTACAGAGCACAATGTATGGGCATTTTATTTTCTACTTTACAATTAAACATTGGGAATTCCGTCAAACACTCCTCTGACATAATGAAGCTATATCTAGACTACAACAAGTAAATTATCATCTCTTTTATATCCTCAAATGTAAATATAATAGCATCCAGAATTTAAACTTGACAAAACTCAAGATGTATTCACTTAAAGAATAATAATATATAAAATAAACTAACCACCACACACTGTGTCAGCAGTGCCAATGAAATGACAACCGTGGGTTTGTCAGTGATCGCATGCTGCACCTCACAGCCAAAACGGCTTATGTATCTCTTGATAGCCGACCAAAGGCTTTTCAGAATTGCAGAGCCGCTATTATTTGTTCCCTCTGAGTGGGCGACGATAGCCGAGGTAAGGGAGCCAGCCAGGCAGCAGCATTCATATTTACGTGGTGATGAGACACGGTTGAGGAAGCAAAACAGTAAAGAAAAGTGTGCATTTTAACATATGTTTCAGATGGGAGGGGCCGTTTTTCACTTTCCTGTAACGTACAGTGCTGTGTCACTTCTTTTGGTGACTGTACTGACAGCTGAATTCTGACCTTCGCTGAGTACCCCTGACATTCCCCCTTGTGTTCAATTTACCAGTAAAATTATGGTTTTGTGAGTACACACAGGTACCTCCTTAAATAGGTCAAGTACCCCTAGGGGGGCTAGTACCCCTGGTTGGGAACCATTACCTTACAGTAGGTCTACCACTGTAACACTCAGTATGAGCCTAAAATAGCCAATGCCAGCCCACATAAAAAACGGTACATAGCCATGCTTCTATAATGCACACATTTTTCTGTATGTTATTCTAACGCAAAAGATTTGCCAAACGCACTACGTGAGAATTAATGATATACAGTAATTGACGCAAATGCACACACTTAGAGAGAGACAGATTTTGCGTTGTGAACTGGAAGACGGCCAAGGATGATGCATTCCATGTCTATTAAAAGATGGCATGCAGTATTGGAAAACGACTTCCATTGTGTATTTGGAAACCCAGCGCCAGAGCCCAGGGGGAACAGAGGAGGCAAACAGAGATGCACCGAGTTCACGCATAGTTCATCTACATGTCATCGCAGGTATTGCAATTTATCGGAGCCCCGTAATGTGTTTTCCTCTGGCTTGCATTCGTAAATGAGATAGAGGCTCCAGGGGACGAGGGATGAGGTAGGAGATGAAGACCGTATTGACGGATGAGAAACTGGTTTGAAGATTCTGTTACTGGGATTCTCTGAAGTGTAAAGTGCCTCTTCGAGGGAAGGAGAGCGAGGGAGGGAGACGGAGGGAGG
>JACXGM010008581.1:0-22763 GCA_016801145.1 Umbra pygmaea | reverse complement strand
GAGAAAAGTATATTATCCTCCGCCGAACGAAGCAGACTAACTAGCTAGCAACTGGAGGCGAAGCCCTTTTCGTTTGCTTTAGATTTTTCCTGCTATTTTCAGTTATACTCCCCTGACAAAGCTAGCTAGCAACAGTATTGCCAACACTGGCATCTTTGCTATCGGAGTATCGGTGCCTACGGTACTTCAAAAAAATGGGCATCGTCGGTGTTTTGTCATTTTAAAACCGGAAGGTTTCGATAGTATCGGTTCTCGTGACATCCCTAATTCATACTATCCAGTGCAATAGAATTCAGCTAATCTTGTCTGAAGTCCACAATGAGTGGCTGTGATGGTGTAGCGTCACGTTGCCCGACTTTGGGTGATGGCACAATTATAATAAAATTGCTAGCTTTTCTTGCACATTCGGGAAATGGAGAAAAACTTTTTCTGCATCATGTTCTCTTCAGACAGACAAATCTCACAGGAAATCACAAGTTTGGGTAGGTGGAACTTAAACTTACAGGTACAATACACAGAAAATCACAGGCTCTGGTCTCAGAATAGAAATGTGCCCTTCTACACTTATCCTGACCATATACCCTTGGGGGATATATGGTACCCTCTGCCAAGTCCAAACCCCTAGGCAACCAACTGAAGCCCTGGTCTTTGATTGAGCAGACAAGTGTAAAGGTCTGTAAATTCCGAGGGATGAAACATAATAATACAGTTTGAAAGGCCAGTTGAATATCACACAGGGCGGAAAGTAATAGTTAATCTGTCCAAATGGCTACTATGAATTATTTTCATAAACCGGAAAGCTGGGTTGTATTTATTAAAATATATATATGTAGTGACTATAAGTGGGTATGTGATCCACTATGTATCGCTGTTCTTTTTTTAACTTTATTGTACTTAGCAATACATACTTGTCATTAATAAGTGTGTATAATTTGATGACTAAATGTCTTTTCTCACATACTCAAAAAACAAATGTATATCTGGTTGGATGACAATTATTAGATATTTATTTGACATTGTTTTTTATTCAGACACCATTTGGTGATTATTTTTCACAGTGAGACTATTCAGACAAGAAAACATCACTTTTTTTTTCAAGTTTGAATATTAAAATCAAGGTTGAACCACAATTTATTTTTTCGCAAACCCCCTAGCATCAATGGCCCACTTTGGGAATAGTTGTTTTAGTCAATTGGGTGCTTCCAACTTCGTGGCAAGTTTGGGGAAGGCCCTTTCTTGTTCCAGCATGACTGTGTTCCTGTGCACAAAACAAGGTCCATTAAGACATGGTTTAATGACTTTGGTGTGGAGGAGGTTGCCTGGTTCCAGTCGCTGAATCGCTAGCCACTCCCACTTTTGTAATGTTTCTGGGGGCGATTTAGTTTGTGTGTGACAAATGAAACTGATCCTGAGACACAGAGACAAGAACAGCTGCAGTGCTAGCAATGGAAGAAATGACAATAGCGAATAGCATGAATGTTGCTATTGCAGCTGTTTAAAAAAGATCCAGAAAGTAACGTCCCTAAGACCTCAGCAGGAAATTGCATTGAAGGCGTTTAATTTATTAAAAACGGTCAGTAATGTGAGGGTTGGTGACAGTGCTATCAACAGTGGTAGTTTGTTCACATTACATTAGCCAGTTGATGGTCTTGTTGCAATGACATAAGATGTTTATGATTGGTTAAGAGACAAGGACAAGGTCTTTGACAACGCCCATCGTGGAAAACGGCTGCTATGGAAGTAACTTCAGACTGAATAATGGAGTAAAACGGAATGCCATCAGTTCTGAATACCAGGCTAGAATTCAAGTGGCCTACACAGAGCCCTGACCTCTAGCACATTAAACACCTTTGGGATGAATTTGAATGTTGATTGAGAGCCAGGCCTTCTCATCCAACATCAGTGCTTGACCTCACAAAGGCCCTTGCACATATGTATGTTCTAGTCACATCATTTTGGCAATATAGTTTATATCTGATAACTCCTATACATGATACCTTTTAGGGGTGGGAATTGGCAAAAATGTGATGATTCGATAGTCTTACGATATTTGGGCCACGATTCAATATTATTGTGATTCTTATAGGGCTGTAACGATACACCAAACTCACGATTCGGTTCGTATCACGATTTTTGACCCACGGTTCGATACAAACCTCGATTCTTTTTTTTTGGGGGGGGTGAGACAAAAAAATTATATAGAGATTGCTAAGACATGTGACCAAGTGAGCGGCAACGTCATCAAACGCAAAGAATTAGGGGTATGTTTGGCCAGGGCTGGTATGATTACATGGGCTGGCGTAGCAGGCTAGTGTTCTGTCATGAAAAAAATGAAAACTTAGCGTGAAAAACAGAATCCTACAAAATGCAGCGGGCCAAAACAAACATTGTCGGACCATAACGCCTAAAACTAAATCCTAATGCAAAGACGAGATATGATGACAAAATAAAGGGAATGAAAGGACTGGAACCTTACGAGCATAGCGACTGGTCAAGGGCTGGCGGGACGTCAACCTGTTGGCTGTTGCCCAACTTCGAAAACACCCATATATACATATGATATTAAGTGCTAATCAGGTTTTGAATTACTTGGGAGCTCACATGAAAGCAGTAAAATCATACACCTGTGGGGGTCTCTAAAAATAATCAGCACCATTATTTAGATCACAAAAAATTTATTTTTTCCTTTAATATATATCACAACATTTATGTTAATAAACAGCCTAAAAGAAACGTTTTTTTCGAAAGAATGCAATAGGTCTATGCTACTGCTAGGCGCATATCGCAATGGGTGTTTTTGATCATGTTATACATCGGTTGCTCAAGTCAAATGTTATTTAAATACCAAAGGATACCAAACCACTTAGAAGAGCCCATTCTTTGCCATGAGGACAACAAAATCATACATTCAGTATAGCAACAGGGTGATATAAGGTGGTTTGTTATTATTGTTGATTCTCTACTCCTGTATTAATAAACGATGAACTCAAATGAATGAAGTCCAATGTTAGGCTATTTATTTATCTACACATGCCGCGCCTACTTTTAGGCTACTTTTTTAAGAGACCCCCACAAAAATGAAATCATAATTCGAACCCTGGTGTTAGTGCATACACACACAAAGTTTTCAGTAACTTCAAGTCGCTGCAGCAGGCAGGCCCAAGTTTTTTGTACAGATGGATGGGTCCAGGACCTCGGGATTGTAAATGTGGGGAAGAAAACTGTTGTCCGTTCAAAGGAATGCTAATGTTTTAAGCACCACACTCCTCGCTCTCTCATCTATTTGCATGCATTCAGAATTCAACAAACCAACGTAACTTACTAAGACAAACACATAATGCATAAGTTAAATTGTAAAAACTTTGACTTGTTTACTGGTCTTACTAAATGCGCTTTCTAGTAGAACCCTGTTGGAGCTACTGGAGCATGAGCCTGTTAAATAAAAAGATATTTAAGACAGTTTGCATGGGCGCCTTGTTTGTGCCGCGGATTCCCAAAATGCTTTGCGGGAATATGTCATGATGACGACACATTAGCAATCTCTATTTTTAGTAAATAACATTTAAAAAACCTGTATAAACTGACTAAAGTACAATATTAACTATGCTAATTATTAACAATATACCTAAGTAAAATAAATGAACAGCCAAAGCTATAACACTTATGTTGTCTTTGTAACAAAATGCTGTTGAAAGACAAACGGAACTAAACTCCATTGTGGAGATGATTCGGGCATGTCGAAAATCCTTCTTCAATCAAGTTCTCTTAAATTTACAAAGTAAATTGAATGACTTCTGTTTCACACTCGCGACCAGCAGTTCAAACTAATTAGAATAAACTCCACAAAGCCTGGCTGTTCAGTCGGTAGAAAGAATTGTTCAAAAGTAATACATGGCTCCACACTGTATGCGCTGCGCGAATGAAACAGAATGAGAACGTGGAGATTAACTGCTCAATGAGTGGGTCGTTATTTTCGTTTCTTCGATGTACTGTACTGAGAGATGCGCAATTTAATACTGATCACAAGAAATATGTTTCAGTAAACAAAGCTGCAAGGACACAAATAAAATATCATAAACAATACTCACCAACAGACGAAGCATGTAAGGTAACTAACGAATAAATTAGCTGAGTTGCTGTGAGGTAAACCTATGGAGCTGCCACAATTACCTGTTACTAGAGGTGGGCGATACTGCTAAATTTGAGTTCGATCTGATACCAAGTAATACTGGGCCCGTATCGCCGATATTGATACCGATACTTTTTACTATTAAAAGCAACGAATGTACTTTAACGTACGGAATAGTAGTGTATCATGATTTATGAGGTAGCTATTTATCATTTAAAATATTTGTATCTTACTTTAAGGATTATTTACTTATTATGTTACTTTTTACCATGTTTATGTCTTATTTTAAGACATTTTAGGGAGTCAGATTATCTCAGAGTACTGGAAGATGATATGCTTAAAATATGCAAAATGATCTTAATTTAGGTACACATTATCTTGTTTTTTATGTGTGTTTTCGCAGTGCAATGTAAGGTGAGTGGTGGAATTTCTACCTCCCACCCGTGAGACTTTGTAAAAACATGTACTGTATCTTTAAGATTTGCGGTTGGTGCTGTGCGTGCGTGACTCGTAGTCGTTGTTTCAGTGCACTGCACGGTCATAAGCAACAGCAGCGGAGTTGGAGAAGCACTTAAGATGTGTTCATGACAACGGAACGTTGTTTGCAGATTGTGACAGTTCTATGCTTTGATGAAATGTGTAGAAGAGAAACTGAAAGTGGTATTGATCCTATTGATGCTAATATCGATCTTCAAACAAGACACCTAATATTGGTAGTATCGATATTTTGGGATCGATCCGCCCACCACTACCTGTTACTACTATTATCTGCCAGCAGTTGCTAACTAAATGTTTCTCAGAGAAAGCGTTTATGGCTTCTTTCGACAAAATACAATTGAATAAAAATAGCATGAATGTCGAATTTCTTTGAGACATTTTTAGACATTAAATTCTGGAAAGTTTTTCAACTAGCTCAACTTTTGCAGGTAGGCGTCACATGATTGGAAAGCTAGTCAGATGACACGTAATTGGAGGATGCTTACAGGTTAAATTTAATAATTTATCCTCATCTAGTTTTGTGGTGTAGGTCTGCGTATTGTATAATGTTCACTTCAAATAATACTAATAGTAATTTAAAGATGTGGTTGCATTAGATCTGGACAGGAAGGATAACTCTTCGCGTTGGAAGGGGTGTGTCGCGATTCTACCGTCTCAGACCGCTACACAGGTTCGTTGGTCTGAGTGTCGCGATTTCGGTTTCATAACACATATTGTAACAGCCCTAGATTCTTAACATATTGCGATACAGCAAGTATTGCGATTCGATTCTGCGATAGATTGCGATTAATGTCCCCCATATTATTCAAAGACATTACAAAAAATGAGGAAAATAAGACTGCAATGTCACATTTAATTCTGTGAACATTCTCTTCTACGCATTAACTGAAGTGCAAAAACTTAGGAGGGTAGTGCCAAAATGTTGTCCTTGAACATTCAGGACACAGGACTTTATTACAGGACAGCACATACTGGTAATTATTCTCTGAATAGGAGACCTCTCATATGATTGATGAGCTCCCTGCACATAACTAAAACATATTTTAATACAATAGAGTTACACGAGAGTAATCATATAAATAAGAGTAATTTAGAGCTTCACTGAAATTGAGAAAAATAAACAAAAATGTGTACTGCTAGAGTCTAGTCCGTTTGGCTGCAAGGTCATCAACCAAAATCCATTTGGGAATATTGGCATTCCAAACCGAAACTTACCCACACTTTCGATTTGAAAGAAGACTGAGTGTTGTGTACAACCGGTTGTGACGGTGAAGCCATTTTCATTTGAATTTGCTGTTGAATGAAGGACAACAAAGCAGCGCAACAAGCGCCAACTTGTGGATGTAATACGCAAATATGAAAACCAATAGAGAAAAAAAACAGATAATTTTATAATAAAATAATGCAATACTTTGCGCTTTGGTATCGATGTAATTGCGTGCTCAAAATATGGCGATACTGAACAGAATCGATTTTTTCCCCAACCACTACACTACCTTTCAGATTCTATAGTATCTATGGTACCCACTCAGACACCAATTTCTGTACATTTATTGTATGTTTGTTGCAAAGTTTATCCATCCCAGTTTTTATTCCTTGTCTCCTTTTATTTTTACTGTTTCTTATCTTTGTTACTAATTCAAGTTGTACTATAAGTAAGCATTTAACTGTAAAGGGCACACCTTTTCATTTCAGGCAATGTTACAAAATACCCCAAAATATATTTGGTTTGACATGTTTTTTAGTACATGATTTATAATATAAAGGTAAATTTCATAGGTCCATTCTATTAATTATATTCCTGTCTCTTCATAGTTCAGACCACATCAATACCACTTGTTAACCCACAGCATTTAAATTCAGTTGAAACCTTTAATTACTACCACAAAGATAGCTGTTTGTCCTAGTTAAATGTCATTTTGGATTATTAGATCTTTTCATTCAAATCAATATTCTCTGATGTGTGGAATCATCTTTGTTATGACATTTGACTCATGGGGATACATACATATGTAATAAAGTTATATTAATCAATATTTTTATATTATCAAGTATATTGTGTAAAGTATCAATTACCAGTATCAATTACAATCAGACTTTGTAACACAAATAATTTGAGAATTTGTGTCACATCCAGCCCAGGGTGGGCTGGAGTAGACATAAGACTGAGATGGACTCCTTGTGTGTGTATATATATATATATATGTATATATGTATATATGTATATATGTATGTATGTATATATATATATATATATATTCCATTTCTGTTTATTGTTGTGCTTGTGTTACTTGTAGAAATATGGCCAGTGTAATGCACTGTTGATTTATGTTGTATATTGAGTGGTCCTGTTATGTGTGCTATGTAGCGCCTTCCTCTTTTTCACCTGGTACTGATTGGGGACTGAGCTGGTCTAATCACCTAAAGACATTCAGCTGGTTGGCTCAGTCCCTATATTAGTCCAGGTGAACGAGAGGAAGGTGCGGTTCATTATTACCTTGTCACTGTGTGGGAGAAGGCTGTCCGGAACATCGACATATCTATTTGTGTTGTGAAAAATGAGTCGCTGTAGTTAGGAAGTCGATGTGTACGCTCTGCACCTGTATTAGCTATTAAGTGTCCGTGCCACTGTCGAGAGAGGACGTAAAGCTATATAGGATATGTGGAAGGCTCTATTTTTGCCTTCCTTGCTGTGTGTGTTCATTTGTGCGTGCGTGCACAAGCAAGGCATGAATCATATCTGTGCTCATTGACAGGGTGCTGAGTTCCCCAGATAAAAGCCAGGTCTTCGTGCTCTTCTTTGGGTGTTGGTATAACGGGGTAGAGGGTTATCACAGGGCTAAACAGCTCTGTTTTCCAAAAGAGAACACTTCGGTCCAATTAGTCTGCTTCTGCACTTTGTCAAGATTTTGTGTTTATTCAACTTGAGGCTTTCACTGTGTTTCCTGAGATTTTTAACCTAAAAAGTGGTGGTAAATTAGGAATATTAGTCTATTTTATACGTGAGAAGATGAATTTCATATAGATTAGTAAACTTTGTAAGAAACACTGTAATACAACTGCAATCCTTTCCACAGTTGGTTAGCTGTGGTTTATTATTCTCATATTATTTTTCCACAGCTATCTTTTTGCATCAGTTCTAATGCTGTATTTGTGCCAGAGAGCAGGACACCCAAAATATGCTGACTCGCATTTCCCTTTGGCAGAGTCGATGTTAATATCATTAAGAAATCCCCTGGCTGTCTGTGAAAGTGTGTGCTACAGTAAGCGCTTTTTAGTGCATCATCACGGTGGAAAATAATTTGTTTAGTATCAGTAGTGTACCCCATGCAAAAGTAATTTGGCCCTGAACTGGTTGTAGAACCTCAGCTAAACAATAGGATTGCACCCACCTCGACCTTGGGTTTCGGATTAGTGCACCCCCCTGTAGATGTGATGAGCTGACAGCTCACTTTGGAACTGTTGAAATTCAGGCCCTCAGGAAAATGGAGCTTGATTTTAAAAGAGTTCAGTGTTCCATTGGTTAATTAGTAATCAATCAGCCTAACTCTAGCAATTCCAGCCAGTGTGGGTACATTGGGCCTCCTGGTAGTTGCTGTCAGCAGTAGAATGTGCCTCTGGCCTATTGGTGGACTTCCAGGGAGGCAAGTAATGTTTCGGAAGCGTGAGGGCAGTTCCAAACAAACCAGATAAGTGTACTACCTGTCGTTCAATTGTGTTGAACCTGGAGACAGTCTACTGTAAGTTTAAACTAAGGAGCAACATTAGTCCTGCCATCATAAAACAGCATCAGCATTTTATTTCCACATTCAGATCCATGACTATAACATGATTGTATGGTTAATCCTGCTCTGTGCTGACTATCAGTGTAGAAAAACTGAAAAAGTGTTTCCAGTCTCACAAATTAATCACAATATTGTGAATGGAGGAGAGAAGTCTGTGTGGGATCAATGTACAGATGTTGCCACACTTCATGGAAATTCTGAAGTTTCATGGACAAATAGGTCATGCAAATTAGTTCTCATTGCCTGAATTTAGTCAGATGCCACGCATCCATTCAAGTTAAGCTAATGCATATTTATAGACTTTATATTTACTACCACTAACAACATGCCCTTGTAACCAAGGTTTATATTTAATGTGAATGAATTGAAAAAGTTTGCAACTAGAGTTCTGCATTGTTTCGTATACCCACTGTTTCCCTCAGTTTATCCTGATGGGTTTAAAGAAAACTTTCTTCCAACACTTGGTTTGGCTCGTGGTTTGAAAAAATTATGTTGGCTTTTAAATTTAGATTTTTTATTGTTTCGCCGGGACATGTTATCGGGAGTTAAGACCACTACATCAACTCTGGCACAAAATAATAGTTTCTACTGCTTGAATTCCCATATTTATTATTTGAAAAATGAGGCAGAAGTGGTAGGCCAGCTGTGCCTAGGCTACTAGCCATGCTGGTAGTGAGAGAACTGCAGCAACAGGTAGCCTCGCGGAGACAGCACCTAACCAGTAACCAAGGTTTCTACTTTTAATCCCTGAATCCACAACATTAACATCTGTATATCTAGCCTACTAGGCATTAAAAAATAATGTAATCCCAGATCATTGCTTTAAATGAAATTGTGTGTGATCTCAGTCAGACATAAAAAAGGTCAACATTAGCCAATAAGTGTAACAGGATGGAGCACAGGAGTATCCATAATTTGTGTAATACCAACGCATTCCGAATTTCTCCTTCTTCCCCTCGCCATATGACAGTGTTTTGCCACATTCTTTTTTGCACAAAACTGGACAAGAGAAATAAAGCTTATAATGGAAACACCATCTGCATGATTTTTACACCATCTCCTTTTTGGATGGATTCTTGAGTAACTGTAGACAATAAGGACAACAGTTTGGTGGATGTGTACACAGTGTGTAAAATTGCAAGCATGTATTTGTTTATGATAATTCAGTTAATTGTCAGATAACTTTCACAGTAATTCTGGCTTTTGTTTGTAGGAAGTAATTCTGTGCCATGTAAAGTTTAGATTTGTGCACCTGGTAAAAGTTTGAACACCCAATAGCCCAGTGGCTTCCAACCCTGTTCCGGTAGAGATGCCATCCTCTAGGTTTCTTTACTCCAACCCCAAATATATGTAGCCTTGTTCAGCTTATGAACCAGCTAATTATTAGAATCAGGCATGCTAAGATAAGGTTGGAGTGACCACTGCAATCACCTAAAAAAAACGGTGCATTAATTTTGATTCCGGTTACTGTTAATTTGACTTTCTTGTTAATATAAACCAGCAGTTTAGAATTTCACTTGGTTAATGAACCTAAACTGACCACATCATCATGTTTATGCATATGTTCCAACTCCAAGCTGTATAAACTACAATGCTTACTGGAAATAAACATATCAGGTGATGTGTATTTGTGTAATGAGGGAGGGTGTGGACTAAGGAGATCAACACCCTATGTCAAGGGGTGCATAATTATTAGGCAGCTTCTGTTTCTCAGGCAAAATGGGGCAAAAAAGAGACTTAACTGATTCAGAAAAGTGAAAAATTGTAATACCGTATTTCCTCAAATAAAAACCGGTAGTCAATTAAACGCTGCAAAGGTTTTATGGACTGATGAGATGAGAGTGAGGCTTGACGGACCAGATTGATGGGCCTGTGGCTGGATCAGTAACGGGCACAGAGCTCCACTTCGACTCAGACACCAGCAAGGTGGAGGTGGGGTACTGGTATGGCCTGGTATTATTAAAGATGAGCTGTTAGAACATTTTGGGTTGAAGATGGACTGAAACTCAACTCCCAAACCTACTGCCAGTTTTTAGAAGACACTTTCTTCAATTAGTGGTACATGAAAAAGTCTGCTTCGTTCAAGACGACCATGATTTCTATGCAGGACAATGCTCCATCGCATGCATCAAAGTACTCCACTGCGTGGCTAGCCAGTAAAGGCTTTAAAGATGAAAGATTAATGACATGGCCCTCTTCCTCACCTCAACTAAACCCTATTGAGAACTTGTGGTCCCTTCTTAAATGGTCAATTTACAGTGAAAGAAAACGGTACACCTCTCTGAACAGTGTCTGGGAGGCTGTGGTTGCTGCTGCACAAAACGTTGTCAACTGATCAAGAAACTGACAGACTCCATGAAGGGAAGGATTATGTTATTTGAAAAGAAGTGTGGCTACATTTGTCACTGAATTGTTTTGAATTGAGCATCCCCTTTCAAAATCCTTTCAAATAAATAAAATTTCACTTATGCCAGCTGCATTTACACATTAAAACCCCTTAACATTAAAGTAAGTAATTCTGAGCAATTTAATTAGTGAAATACCTGGTTTGGATAAGTGATCAGCCCCTTAGATTAACCATTAGAAACTTGCTCAGGTACAACCAGTTACTTCCCAGATCATATACCATGATAAATGCACCCCATCTGACATCAACTGTAGTGGTTTTGATTACTTCATAAAAACTGGCTGTTCCATGATCAATCCATTACTAGTAGTGCATAACAATGCAAAAAATACTTTCAAAGGTGCTTCGTGACAAAGTTGTGGAAAGGCACAAGTTTGGAGAAGGATACAAAAACATTTTTAAAGGTTTTAGCTATCCATCTGAGTACCATTCATAGCATTATTAAGAAGTGGAACACATATGGCACCACCAACATCTTGCCTAAATCGGGCCTTCCTTCCAAACTGGATGACCGAGCCAGCAGGACATTGATCAGGGAAGCTACCAAGAAGCCAATGTTTTTTTAAATGTATTCTTATTAAACCTTTCTTTAACAAGGTGGGCAAGTTGAGAACAATTTCTGATTTGAAACAACGACCTGGCCAAGATAAATGAAAAGGTGCAAGATGACACAAAGTTAGACATGAATTATGCAAGCATTACACAAGGGAATTTAAAAAATACAATGTGCAGATCTTGAGAATAAACAATGTAAGTACATGTATGTAGAAATGAGTGCTACAGAGTCAGAATAGAGAGGTAGATCAATTGGCAAGGCAGATACAATGGAGTAAATTAACACTTGAGCATAACTGTGCAAAAGGATATATAGCAAATGACAAATAACAAAAACGACACTGTGCAGATCAGTGCATGCAGAGGCACCATGGAAATACTAAGGCACTAGAATGAAATGGGCAGAGGTATTGTGCATGTTAGAGGGGAGGGTCAGCATGTGCAATGGTGAGACAGAAGTGCTGATACTTGTGATTTAAAGGAGGTGAGGGGGATGGTGTTCACAAATTTCAGAGTCTTTTGTTGTTCATTCCAGTCGCATGCTTTTACAAACTTGAAGGGTTTTTGGCCAAAGGAGGTATGGGGTTTTGGGGTGACTAAGGAGATGTATCTGCTTGAGCACAGGGTACGGGTGTGTAGGGCAATGGCGAGAAGAGAGTTTAGGTACATTATGCATAGATTTGACTTATATAGGTGATACCAGTGGGTAAGGCGTTAAGTGTGTAGTGAGGGCCAGCCCATTAGTGCATATAGGTCACATTGCTGACAAACTGGATGGCACTGTCATAGAATAACTTTTTCAGGAAGGAGATCAATGACATTTTGTAAATGACATCAACCAAGTCTAGGATTGGTAGGATAGTCATTTGTACCAGGGTGTGTTTGACAGCGTGGGTGAAGGAGGTCTTGTTGCGAAATAGGAAGCCAATTCTAGATTTAGTTTTGGATTGGAGATGGTTAATGTGGGACTGGAATGAAAGTGAAGAATCTAACCAGATACCTAGATATTTGTAGGTGTTCACATACTCTAGTTTAGACCCATCCAGAGTGGAGATGCAAGGTAGGCTACTGCGGTTGAGTAGCATGCATTTAGTTTTCCTGGAATTTTGTTGGTGTGTTGAATGGCATTGTAGCTCTTTTGAGGTTAGTTAGCACAGAGTCCAATGTAGGGCCGGATGTGTATAGAATGGTGTCGTCTGCATAGAGGTGGATCTGAGAGTCACCAGCAGTAAGAGCAACATCATTGATAGAAGTGTCAGCCCAAGATTCAAACCCTGTGGCACCCCCATAGATACATCCATAGGTCCAGACAACAGACCCTCAGATTTAACACATTAAACCCTGTCAGAAAATTAGTGAACCAATCGAGGCAGTTATTCGAGAAACCAAAGCTACTACTGTAAATCTGCCAATAAGGATGTGATGGTAGACCGAGTTGAAGGCCTTGGCCAGGTCGATAAAGACGGCTGCATAGTAACGTCTTTATTAATGGCAGTTGTAATATAATTTAATACCTTCAGTGTAGCAGAGGTGCAGCCATGACCAGCTCAGAAACCTGATAGCAGACTCAACAATCTCACAAGCTTTACACAAAGCTGGCCTATTGCAGGTTGGCAAGAAAGAAGCCTCTTCTGAAAAGGGCCACACAGAGTCAAGGTTGTGCTTTGCAAAGAAGATTCTAATGCCATGTGGCAGAAGGTTTTATAGTCAGATGAAATAGTCATAGGGAAAACCAAACACAGCACACTACCCAGAACACACCATACCTACTGTGAAGCATGGTGGGGGCAGCATTATGTTTTGGGGGTGTTGCTCTTCAGTGGGGACTGGGCATTTGGTGTAGCAGAAGCAGAAGAAGTGAAAATAGATGCTGCCAAGTACTCCCAAATGATGAGCAGTTGGTTCACCTTCCAGTACGACAATGACCCTAAAAAACTACACAGTGGAATGTCTTTGAGTGGCCAAGTCAGAGCCCTGACCTAAGTCCAATTTAAAATCTGTGGATGGACTTGAAGACAGCTGTCAATCACTTTTCATCACGAAATTTGACTGAACTCAAACAGTTTGGCAATCTAGGTATTCAAAGCTAATAGTGACATATCCAAACAGACTGGTTGCTGTAATTAAAGCAGAAGTTGGGTCCACAAAATAATAAATCATGATCAATTTTTCCTACTCTCTTTTTCCAGTTTCATGTTTTTTTTTTCCTAACTGTTGCCTTTTTATGTTACTTGAATGTGTAAATAAAGCTGGAACAAAGACATATATTTTTTATGGGTTTTGATTTCAGGCTGTAAGATAAAAAAGATTTCAAAGTGGTTTGATGATTTTCTATAGGCACTGTAAATCTGCATTTCTGTGCACATGAAAAATATGGAAAGAGACAATTGATTGGCAGCAATGGAATCTCAGACTAAGTGAATGTGTTTCACTAAATGTGTGCATTGTGTTGCAGCTTTGCAGACAGCAATTAAATTAGACCTAAGCTGGCAGCCATTTTGTCCAGTTTTATTTTTCATATTCACTTAGATAGCTTTGAGCTGTACTTGAGGTACATTTTAATTGCTTACTGGAAAATTTAAGATGGTGAGTACAGTACGTGCTGATGTCATTAGGACAACGACTTTATGGGATTTCAAACTCACATCTATTTTTATTGGTTTAGGATCCAGCATGTCATACATTTGCAAGTCTACATATCAAAGGATTTTACAGTTTTAGTGGTAAATGGTGTCATTAGTTTGAACAGCAAGCGTTCAGTTAACGTCAAAGCACCAGTGGTTGGCACTACTTAATGCGCTCTATATTACTTGAGCTTCCACATAGAAGAGCTCCTGTGAAAACCCTGCAGGCCTGGATTTCCTCTCTCATCCAGTGTGTGCTTGTCTCTTGTGCCAGATCTTTGTCTCCCTCTCCTTTTCTAACCCCTTATCTGTCTTTTTATCTTGTCGTTTTTGTATCGTGGCTTTCTTGCTTAGCAGTGGCATTTACAGCTAAAGCATTAGCAGAAATGTGAAATGACGATGATGATGTAATCATTTTTTTCTCGTTTTTCTCTACTTTTTCTCTGCCCTCTTACCTCTTCTGCCTTTCACCACTCCTGCCACCCTCTTCTACAGGTACTTTGTCCTGGATCCAGAGATGGGACAGCTGCAGTACTTTGTCAATGAACAGGGCAAGAGCCAGAAGCCCAGAGGCTCCTTACCTCTGATTGGTGCCTCGGTTGTTCTGAGTGATGAGGCTCCCCACATGTTCATCGTCAGTTCATTCAACGGCGAGCTTTACAAGCTGCGAGGTACGGCCCCACATTGGCAATCTCTCAACTCCAACAAATTAAACGTCTATGATATTCTGTATTCCGTTTATGTGCTGGCTAGTCAGAGGACATGCATTCTGGAGGTTGTATGGGGACTTTAGGGAAATTGCATTGGAGTATGTTTCTTTTCTTTTGTTGCTTGATTCAAATGACATGCATCTTGAGCAGCTTAAATGGTGCTCAGGGAAGTTTTTTCTCAAATCCCAGTCTTTGTTTCGGAAAAGCATATGATAAAAAAATAAGTGGAATGTTGAAAGTTAGCTTCATGAAAATGTTATGATTCTCATGACTAATTTTCATTACTCTTTCTGCATTTCCTACACTTGACAGGAATTCTCTTGAGCTAGCATTACTGGGCTATTTCACAGGTTTCCAATCTAAGCAGCATTGTTGCATTGCTGAAAGTTGAACTGTAACATTTAATTCATTCTGCTTTCTTTGAGCTACGGTTAGGGCCTAGATCCATTGCATTTAAACTGGTCACTCTGTTACAGGCTGTTGAGAGACTTCCTGTCCCTCTACATTAGACTCTGGAATGTCAGTGTCCAGTCCTGAAGGGAGGTATCAAAATAACTTGCCCTATATCTGTGGGTGACAAAATATTCTATCTTTTGAGCTCAGAGCAAATGCTATCCCACAAAGAACAAGTAAATTTAGCTAGTCAATGTATTAGGAACACTAGGATGAAACTAAATGTGTCTAATTGTATTGGATCGCTTTGTTCAATCTACACTCACTGGCCACTTCATTAGGTACACTTTGCTAGTACCGGGTTGGACCCAGTTGCTTTCAGCACTGCCTTAATTCTTCGTACAATAGATTCAATAATGTGCTGGAGACATTCCGCAGAGATTTTGGTCCATATTGACATTATTGCATCACACAGTTGCTGCAGATTGGTCGGCTGCACATCCATGATGCAAATCTCACATAACACCACATCACAAAGGTGCTCAATTGGGTTGAGATCTGGTGACATTGGAGGCCTTTTGAGTACATTGAACTCATTTTCATGTTTAAGAAACCAGTTTGAGATAATGTGCACTTTCTGACATGGAGTATTATCCTGCTGGAAGTAGCAATTAGAAGATTGGTTGTGGTCTTAAAGGCATTGACATGTTCAGCAACAATACTCAGGTAGGCTGTGGCATTTAAACCATGCTCAATTGGTACTAAGAGGCCCAAAGTTTGCCAAGACACCAGTACCAGCCTGAACCATTGATAGAAGGCAGGATGGATCCATGATTTCATGTTGTTTACACCAAATGCTGACCCTACCATCTGAATGTCGCTGCAGAAATCGTGACTCATCAGACCAGGCACCATTTTTCTTTTCTTTGATTGTCCAATTTTGGTGGGCCAGTGCAAATTGTAGCCTCCGTTTCCTGTTTTTAGTTGACAAGATTGGCACCCAGTGTGGTCTTCTGCTACTGTAGGCCATCTGCTTCAAGGTTTGACGTGTTGTGCATTCAGAGATTCTCTTCTGCATACCTTGGTATGCTATCAACAAGGTATTGTTGCACAGAGAACTGCCGCTCACTGGATATTTTTTTTTCGGACTATTCTCTGTAATCCCTAGAGATGGTTGTCCATCAAAATTCCAGTATATCAACACTTTCTGAAATACTCAAACCAGTTTGTCAGGCACTAACAACGATACCACGTTCAAAGTCACTTAAATCACCTTAATTCACTATTCTGATGATTGGCTTGAATTTCAGCAGGTTGTCTTGACCATGTGTTCATGCCTTAATGCATTGACTTGCTGTCACCTGATTGGCTGATTAAATATTTATGTTAAGGAGCAGTTGAAAAGGTGTACCTAATGAATTAGCCTGTGAGTGTATTATTGTATTGCTCGGTAACCCTTATACTTAGTTACTTAGCTGCATAAATATAGTGTTCTGAAAGCTTTCGTTGTCGCACAGTTCAGCAAAAAGAAAATCAAGTGGTATGCCTTTTAGCATTTGTCAACCAAAGATTATTAGGTACAGCTAATATTTCACTTGTGTTGTCATGGAAACCCACAGGCTTTTACAGGAAAGAGAGAAGTTCAAGGTTCAATAGGGAACAGGTTTCCTGTTCAGCAACCTTTTTGGCAAGTCCGCAACAACAGACATTTGCAATATCGACTTACTGATCTTTCACTGAAAAGCTGGTTATTCTATAAGCCAAGAATCAGGTTACAGGTGTCCTCCGTTGGAGATTGCATGAGATTTGATACAGGTGCTAAAGCACAGGCTCTGCCTTGCTCTGATTTCAAACCCAGGGAACACAGGGCAATGGTTTTTAATTGAAAAAGAGAAGGAGCATTATAATACTTCAAGGCTGGATGCCCTAGAGAGAGTATTACAGAAAAAGTTAAAATGGCATCAAACGTCAAATTAAAGCTGTTTATCACATGATGTCATGAATATGACATGAGGGCTGTTGACAAGGGTCAAGTCATTTGCAAAGCTTTTCTATGGGCTAATTAAAATGTGCTACAGCAAATTGAACAATATGAGTTCTAAAAGCTGGTTCTAATAGCTATAATTCAATGCGTGTAGATTCTAGCCATTTGAAGAATTTGAAGGATTTAGATTTTTTTTCAAAGATCAATGGGACTTGTTCATTATGTAGGCAGAATGCTGCCTAGAACAGATTTTCCCCTATCTACTGTATAATGGGTGTCCATCCCCATCCCTTTTTGCAAGCTTCACAGTGTTCTTCCTCACAACTGCAATTATCCCCATACTGTCCTATTTAATAACCTCAGTTAGAAAGCACATACTCATCTCTGTCATTATCTCCATTCACCTTAATCAGATTCCATCAGCTCCCACAAGACCATTATAACAGCCAGTAACATCCACTTCATCCCTGTATTTAGCATCATTGTAATTGCATGGTCTAATGCTTGAATTGGAATTACTATTAGTTTCCCTAGAGTGTGCATTAAAGCCCACATCGACCCCCTTTCTGAAAAGCCTATTAGGTTATATTGTTATTTAAATGTGGAGTATTGCAGGCTTGGACCGGAAAGTAATGGCACTCAATGTCATTTGGACTGTGTTATAACACCTGGTTCATTCAGTGACTGAATGACACTCCCATTCTGTCAACTCTTATCAAGGAACTTTTTGATGTAACACCAGATTTGAATATGTAATTGGATTGACTGCCTTTTTTAGTTTGCCTTTATTGTTGCTGATCATAGTAACGTGGTTCGCGCAAAGAAGGGTTTGGTGTTCGCTTAGCTCATGTAAGCGGGCTTAGTGTCCTCATCGTCATACCAGGTGCATATTTGCATAACTGCTTGCTGTTGGCTAACCCACCTCTGTTCATTACATCGTGCTAATTACGTACAAGCACAGCAAGGCACTAAGACTCTAAATTGCTGATCTAAATGTGTCGTTGACTCTTTTTGAAAAGATGAAATATGCTGATGGTGTTAAAGTAATCAGTGAAAAGCAGGGGGTCTTCGGAGACTGAAGGCTGGGTACAGGTGTTCTATTATGAAGATATTAACGGTCTTCTCTTAGAGAGCAGAGCAGCTCTTCTCTGAATAGGGTTTGGTTATATGTGTCTTGTTGACATTTTTCACCATGGATGAATCTCTCATAGTCACCTTTCTCAGCCTCTGCACTCGAGTAACATTCAGGTGCTTGAAAAACTGTGTGTGACTTAAGTGATTGACAGACACTTATGTCACTGCACAAATGAAGCCATTAGCATTCCCAGGAATGACTGCTTATCAAAGTGCAAATTGGAATGATCAGATTTAATATTCAAAAAGGGCTTCACAGGCAAGGATTTTGCTGCTAGTAAGATTGCACCTAAATCAGCCATTTATGGATAATCAAGGAGAAAGGTTCAATTGTTGTGAAGAAGGCGTCAGGGCACCCAAGAAAGTCCAGCAAGTGCCAAGACTGTCTTTTATCGGGGCACCACCAGTGCAGAGACCATGCCAACAGTAGAGCATCCTGAGACCATTCATGTTGCTTCTCAGCCAAGGGATTGGGCTCACTCACAATTTGGCTCAAGAACACAGCCATGAATAAAGAATGGTACCAACTAGAGTTGCAAAGGGGCAGACATTTTCCGGTAAATTTCCGGAAACCTTCTGTAAACATTCCATGGAAGGTTAAGCTGGGGAATTTTCGAAACATTCCAATTTGGAAACTTTCATGGGAATTAATTAAAATTAATGGAAAATTATGGGAATTAATGGGAAGTTTCCAAATTTGATAATTTCTGGAATTTTGCAACCCTAATACCAACACATCCTCTGAGAGCAACTTATCCGAACTATCCAAGAACAGTTTGGTGAAGACAAATGCCTTTTCCAGCATGATGGAGCACCTTGCCATAAGGCAAAAGTGATAACTAAGTGGCTTGGGGAACAAAACATCATAATATTTGGTCAGGAAACTCTCTTAATCCCATTAAAAACGTGTGGTCGATCATCAAGAGGGAGGTGTACAAACAAAAACCCACAAATTCTGACAAACTCCAAGCATTGATCATGCAAGAATGGGCTGACATCAGTCAAGATGTGCTCCAAAAGTTAATTGACAGCATGCCAGGGCGGATTGCAGAGGTCTTGAAAAAGAAGGGTCAACACTGCAAATATTGACTCTTTGCATAAACCTAATGTCATTGTCAATTAAAGACTTTGACACTTATGGAATGCTTGTAATTATACTTCAGTATACCATAGTAACTACTGACAAAAAGATCTAAGAACATGGAAGCAGCATACTTTGTGGAGACCAATACTTGTGGCATTATCAAAACTTTTGACCAGTACTGTATTGTGGGGCGTAGATGGCTCAGTGGTTAGGTTACTTTTCATAAACATAAACAGTAGCAACCGCAGTGAGAACTGGCCACTAAAGTGCATCCAGGAAGTATTCACAGCTCTTCACTTTTTCCACATTTTGTTATGTTACCCTTATTCCAAAATTGATTAAATTAATTATTTCCCTCAATATTCTACAGACAATACCCCATAATGACAATGCGAAAGAAGTGTTTGAAATCTTAGCAAATTAGCAAAGATACATTAGTATCCACAGCCTTTGCCATGACACTCAAACTTGAGCTCAGGTGCATCCGGTTTCCACTGATCACCCTTGAAATGCGGTAAATTCAGTTGATTGGACATAATTTGGAAAGGCACACACCTGTCTATATAAGGTCCCACAGTTAACAGTGCATGGTCAGAGCACAAACCAAGCCATGAAGTCCAAGGAATTGTCTGTAGACCTCCTAGACAGAATTGTATCGAGGCACAGATCTGGGTGGGGACAAAATAAAATCTGTGGCCTCCATCATCCATATATAGAAGAACTTGGACCAGGACTCATCCTAGAGCTGGCCGCTCAGCCATTCTGAGCGACTAAGGGCCTTAGTCAGGGAGGTGATCAAGGATTTCAAGGAGAGACATTTCTCTGTGGAGAGAGGAGAGCCTTCCAGATGAACAACCATCTTTTCTGTATGGTAGGGTGGCCAGACGGAAGCCACAACTTAGTAAAAGTTTCATGAGAGCCTGCCTGGAGTTTGCCAAAAGGCACCTGAAGGACTCTCAGACCATGAGAAACAAAATTCTCTGGTCTGATGAAGCAGAGATTGAACTCTATGGCCTGAATGACAAGCGTCATGTCTGGAGGAAACCAGGTACCTCTCATCACCTGGTCAATTAAATCCCTACAGTGAAGTGTGGTGGCAGCATCATGCTGTGGGCATGTTTTTCAGCAGCAGGAACTGGGAGACTATTCAGGATCGAGGGAAAGATGCAGAGACATCCTTGCAGAAAACCTGCTCCAGAGCGCTCTGGACCTCAGACTGGGACAAAGGTTCCTCTTCCAACAGGACAACAACCCTAAGCACACAGCCAAGATAACAAAGAATGACTACAGGACAACTCTGTGAATGTCCATGAGTGGCCCAGTCAGAGCCCAAACTTGAACCCTATTGAACATCTCTGGAGAAATCTGAAAATGGCTGTACCCCGATGCTCTCCATCCAACCTAATTGAGCTTGAGAGTTCCTGCAAAGAAGAATGGGAGAAACTGCCCAAAAATAGGTGTGCCAAGCTTGTAGCATCATACTCAAAAAGACTTGATGCTGTAATTGCTGCCAAAGGTGCTTCAACAATTTATTGAACAGAGGCTGTGAATACTTATGTACATGTGCTTTTTAATATTTAAGAAAATTGCAAAGATTTCAAACACATTTTTTTCACATTTTTATTATCGGGTATTGTTTGTATAATTTTGAGGGAAATAATGAATTTAATCAATTTCGTAATAAGGGTGTAACAACAAAATGTGGAAAAAGTCAAGTGCGTGAATACTTTCCGGATGCACTGCATTTGGGTCCAAGTCAAGCACTGAAACTTGGCAGTACTGTTGACCTGTATATTTTGGCCCTCTGAGTTCTACACTGCAAAACATTGACTGATCAGACACTGACTTTCAGCATCAGTTGGATTCTATTATTATTATGATATTATTAATAATTGTCAGACACATATCATTCTGAAATACGGTACAGTTCAGAATGCAAGGACAATGAAAGACATTTTGGGAAGGTTGATCTGACCAGATCTGACTATTGATCTGACTATACTAGTGAAAAAACATATTACTTCATTTTGTCTCTGTAGTGTCAGATGCCAAAAAGCAGAAGTTGAGACAGGAAACACCATGTGACTTTAACAACACTTGAAAAATAAATGACATGACCAAAGATGTACTATCACACACGCTGCTTCTAGAACTGCAGCTCTTGTAGGCTGTTACTGGTCTGCAGTGGACAGTACCTATGAAAAGTGGCCCAAGGAAGGAAAAACTGTGAAACCGCGACAGGGTCATGGGTGGCCAAGGCTCATTGATGAACGTGGAGGGCAAAGGTCTGGTCCAACAGATGAGCTACTGTAGCTCAAATTGCAGAACAATTTAATTCTGGTTCTGATAGGTGTCAGAACACAATGCATCACAGTCTGTTGCCTTATGGGACTGCTGTTCTAGTGGCAAAAGGAGGACCTACTCAATATTAGGCAGGTGGTCATAATGTTATGGCTGATTGGTGTATGTACATATACAGCAGTGTTGGTTAAAGTTACTTTTCAGTTACTTTTTTGAGTTCACAGGTTTTGGGAAGTCCCTAATTAAGAGAAAATGATCAGGTAATTGGAGTTCATATCTTAACAGTGACCTATAAAACAAATAGAAAGAGTAAAGAAAACATCAATCATGGTCAACAGTAAGATATGAACTACATGGATGGTAAATGGACTGCATTTATATAGCGCTTTTTCTGACCAACAATGGCCACCAAAGCGCTTTACATTGCCTCACACTCACCCATTCATTCACACATTCATACACCGACGTCGTCGGGAGCAGCTGGGGTTAGGTGTCTTGCTCATGGACACCTCGACACTTGGTCAGGAGGACCCAGGGATCGAACCACCAACCTTTCGATTGCTGGACAACCTACTTGACCCACTGAGCCACTGCCTCCCCATGTACATGTACCTGATCGTTTTGTCTTAATTAGGGAATTCCCAAAACTTGTGAACCAAACAAGTAACTGAAAAGTAACTGGAAAAGTGACTTTAACCAACACTGATATACAGTATTAGTGTGAACTGCTATCAATTGAATTGAGCATCTAGGTAAGTACAGTTGGTTATGAGTGTAACATCAAGCAGGGTTGGGCCTGGTTAGTCCCTGGATGGGAGACCAGTGCTGCTGGAAGTGGTGTTGGAGGGCCAGTAGGGGGCACTCTTCCCTCTGGTCTAAAGATCTCTCCCAATGCTCCAGGGCAGTGATGGGAAGTTCTGCCCTGCGTAGGGTGCCGTCTTTCGGAAGGGACGTTAAACTGGTGTCCTGACTCTCTGTGGTCATTAAAAATCCCATGGCACTTATCGTAAGAGTAGGGGTGTTAACCCCGGTGTCATGGCCAAATTCCCAACCAGGCCTCACTTCAATCATGGCCACCTAATAATCCCCCTCCTTCCTAATTGGCATATATAACTACTCACCTCTCCACCTGATAGCTGATGTGTGGTGAGCGTTCTGG